>JAZHYW010053295.1:0-59474 GCA_037355805.1 Ixodes ricinus | reverse complement strand
ACAGTTTCTGCAAAACGTAATTGGTGCAAATTACGATGCGTTGAACCGTATGCCTTTAGAGCACCTGGACTAAACTTACAGCGATCGCGCTGATTAATGAAAGCAAATTTTCGATGTCAAACTGAAAGGAGTAAGTAATTTGTATCTCAATATACAGCCCAAAAGAAGTTGGAGCAAAGAGGAGCTGGTGGAGCCACCTCAGAAAACACCGCGTTGTCACTGTAAAAAACAACAATAAGGAGAAGCTTCGAAGTGGTTAATATTATCGTCTCTTCAAGTGCTTGCTCCAAGGAGCTGGCGGAAAATAGCAGACCGTCTGCTATTCTTCCGCCATTGCTGCTATGTTTTCTTTGACAGCGAAGCTGTTTATGACTAGGGTTCCATAGACTTGTCGTGTGCGTCAACAAATACTCTACGCTCGCACCGCCGCACGCATCGCATGCGCACACCTTCCCCGTATAAAAGATTCGAAGCAAATAAGCCAAATAAAGCGTCGACAAACGCGCGTAAAAGACGCCATTTGTTTTTAGGCTTTTGCTTTAGAACAAAGTACTGCTGCAGACGCCGGCACGTGCAGCGCGTGGAACACCATTCCCTGCATTCTCCTTGATGCTTGGGTAATTTAGCAATAGGTCTATTCAGTAGATTAGTTATCAATAGGCTACCATTTTCAAGATCAGTAGACTCTCAGGAAGATAATAAAGATTTCTCAAAGATTTGCCGGTGTGTGACCCGCGTCGGCCATGCCGCACGTTCGCATCGCCCTTCCCTTCGTCGTCGCAGCCATAGAGTTATTACAATAAACGCTCGAGGCTCAGCTGGAGCTAGTGTTTACTGGACTTCCGGTTGCAAATTTAAGCAGACAGCAGTCTACTTTTCCAGTCTTCCTGTGTATTCTTATGGGAAAACGTACTATCGGAAACAATATGAGCGTGAACGCGCCTCCGCTTGTCGCCGCGGAGGCGCGTTTACGCTCATATTGTTTTCGATAGTACGCCATATTTCTCTTCGCCAGAGAATAATAAAAATCAGCGTAGTTTCTTTACTCGTATCGGGTAATATGTATCCTTATTCACATTATAAAAGTTATAAAAGTGTAATTTATTTAGTTAATGTTTTGGTTTTTAAAATACTGAGGGAGTAGAAAAAATTAGAAACAAATTGAAGCCCGGGTCTATGTTGTCCAGCATGATATGTCATTACAAGGTGTCAATTCAAGCAAAAAAGAAAAAATTCAACAAAAAAAACACTGGTTACTGCTTTATTTTGATTATTCATGTACACTTTGTTACTAATACAGTAAGTATTCTTCGTTCAATAACTTCAAGCTTCGTTCTTGCCGTCTGTTTTGATTGTTTGATTTGGCATATGTTAGCAACCTTTAACTACTGCGTGGGGCACGTTAAAGACCCCAGGCTGGCAATCGTACTGCACTGGCCAAATTGCTTATCTAGAGTGGGTAACAATGTTGCCATGTCCTGGAAGACAAAACTCCTGCTGTATAAACAACTAACGACTAATTTGTTTGTTTCTGGTGTTTTGTCAAGCTGATTCACTCTGTGTGCTTCATGGCATTGACTATATGCGTGAATACGTGCCCTATAACAGCAGTCGGCGACGTCAACACGTATTATACATGTGTATTGGACTATTTTAACACAGTGCTCGAAACCAAAACTTCTAAAGAAAAAAAAACGCTCTAACTGACACATACTTTTGTACATCCGATTGTAAAACGTTCCAAACTTTTTTTATTCTGTCGCAACACTAAGCAACATTTGCTCTTACAATGCCCCGTCTGCTTCCTCGAGTGCGAAGAGAAAACGCGGCATGTGCGTTTTTCCGATAGGAATGCATTACCGGAAGTCAAATTTAGCGTGAGAAAGCATGATTACGCTTTAAAACAAGGACAGAGGAAGAACAGACCCCACAGAGCGCTAACTTTCAACTGATGTAATTCAAGAGCCTCAGCGTAGATACACACTGCGTCACTGCACCCATCTCAACCAATCCGTGGCCCCGCCACGGACCGGAAATACAGTACCTCGTTTTTTGCCAAGTCAATTGAAGCCACGCTGGTACGAACACTTGCCGGAACTATTGATGGTGTCCGCCTCAATTATCTCTCTAACAGTCTTATCTTTTGTCCTAGCGAGAACAGCGGAAGAAGCAAATAATGGTTTGCACCCGCAGTCATGACAGTGACCCGAAGATACTTCATCCCAAGCCCCGCCCACATGCTGGTAGTGTATTCTTAGCCGTACATTCAAACATCTGCCTGTTCCGGCCGACCTATTTCTCTGCTCACATGAAAGTGGAACCCGATACACTACTTCTTCCGTGCTCGCGACAACCGGACTCCTGCGCCTGATTCGGCTGCCCGTCTGTACCTTGCAAAATGGGTCAGTCAGCTTGCACATTTTGCGAGGCTTTTCGGGTGCAAAGTACGTGAACTTTTACGTTTACATGTTCTTGCCATTTTCCCAGGACATGCGTTGTTCTGTGCATGTAAGGCACATACAGCAACTTTCTGTCTCGCTTGACCTGCCTCTGGGCGCGGGCTAACGTCGTTTCTTTTTTTTTTAAGCGACGCCTTCTGCTAGAGATACAATCGCGGCAGCTTTGGAGACCCCGGCACGCTGCAATCGTTCGTTTTGCTCAATCAGACTCAGGACATGGCATGGTGGCAAGAACTTTTGGGGCGTTACGTGAAACACAAAATAACTATTCCTCTTTTCACTAATTTTCGAGTGGGATGGATTAAGAATGGTAACAACGGCTTGTTGGCCCCTCGGGTGGTACGGCCTCCACATGGCGCTGTGCTGCTCAGATAAGGTGAGTCCGGACTCACCATATCTGAGCAGCACAGCGCCATGTGGAGGCCGTACCACCCGAGGGGCCAACAAGCCGTTGATACCATTCTTAATCCATCCCACTCGAAATTAGTGAAAAGAGGAATAGTTATTTTGTGTTTTACGAACGCCCTCAAAAGTTCTTGCCACCATGCCATGTCCTTGAGTCTGATTGAGCAAAACGAACGATTGCAGTGTGCCGGGTTTCCAAAGGCCGCGATTGTATCTCTAACAGAAGGCGTCCTTAAAAAAAAAAGAAACGACGTTAGCCCGCGCCCAGAGGCAGGTCAAGCGAGACAGAAAGTTGCTGTTGTGCCTTACATGCACAGAACAACGCATCAGTCTTGGGAAAATAGCAAAACATGTAAACGTAAAAGTTCTTTACTTTGCACCCGAAAAGCTCGCAAAATGTGCAAGCTGACTGACCCATTTTGCAAGGTACAGACGGGCAGCCCAATCAGGCACAGGAGTCCGTTTGTCGCGAGCACGGAAGAAGTAGTGTATCAGGTTCCACTTTCATGTGGCAAGAAATAAGTCGGCCAGACAGGCAGATGTTTGAATGTACGGCTAAGAAAACACTACCAGCATGTGAACGGGGTTTGGGATGGCCATCTTTCGGGTCACTGTCATGACTGCGGGTGCAAACCATTATTTGCTTCTTCCACTGTTCTCGCTAGGCACAAAAGATAAGACTGTTAGAGAGATAATTGAGGCGGACACCATCAATAGTTCCGGCAAGTGTTGTACCAGCGTGGCTTCAATTGACTTGGCAAAAAAAGAGGTACTGTATTTCCGGTCCGTGGCGGGGCCACGGATTGGTTGAGATGGGTGCAGTGACGCAGTGTGTATCTACGCTGAGGCTCTTGAATTACATCAGTTGAAAGTTATCGCTCTGTGGTGTCTGTTCTTCCTCTGTCCTTGTCTTAAAGCGTAATCATGCTTTCTCACGCTAGATTTGACTTCCGGTAATGCATTCCTATCGGAAAACGCACATGCGTTTTCTCTTCGCACTCGAGGAAGCAGACGGGGCATTGTAAGAGCAAATGTTGCTTAGTGTTGCGACAGAATAAAAAGTTAGGAACGTTTTACAATCGGATGTACAAAAGTATGTGTCAGTTAGAGCGTTTTTTTTTCTTTACAAGTTTTGGTTTCGAGCACTCTGTTAAAATAGTCCAATACACATGTATAATACGTGTTGACGTCGCCGACTGCTGTTATAGAGCACGTATTCACGCATATAGTCAATGCCATGAAGCACACAGAGTGAATCAGCTTGACAAAACACCAGAAACAAACAAATTAGTCGTTAGTTGTTTATACAGGAGGAGTTTTGTCTTCCAGGACATGGCAACATTGTTACCCACTCTAGATAAGCAATTTGGCCATTGCAGTACGATTGCCAGCCTGGGGTCTTTAGCGTGCACCACGCAGTAGTTAAAGGTTGCTAACATATGCCAAATCAAACAATCAAAACAGACGGCAAGAACGAAGCTTGAAGTTATTGAACGAAGAGCACGTACTGTATTAGTAACAAAGTGTACATGAATAATCAAAATAAAGCAGTAACCAGTGTTTTTTTTCTTCTTAATTATTTTTTTCTTTTTTGCTTGAATTGACAACTTGTAATGACATATCATGCTGGACAACATAGACCCGGGCCTCAATTTGTATCTAATTTTTTTACTCCCTCAGTATTTAAAAACCAAAACATTAACTAAATAAATTACACTTTTATAACTTTTATAATGTGAACAAGGATACATATTACCCGATACGAGTAAAGAAACTACGCTGATTTGTATTATTCTTTGGCGAAGAGAAAAATATGGCGTACGGTACTTTTTCCCATAAGAATACACATTAAGACTGGAAAAGTAGACTGCTGTCTGCTTAAATTTGCAACCGGAAGTCCAGTAAACACTAGCTCCAGCTGAGCCTCTAGCGTTTATTGTAATAACTCTATGGCTGCGACGACGAAGGGAGGGCGGTGCGAACGTCGGCATGGCCGACGCGGGTCGCACAGCGGCAAATCTTTGAGAAATCTTTATTATCTTCCTGAGAGTCTACTGATCTTGAAAATGGTGCCTATTGATAACTAATCTACTGAATAGACCTATTTCTAAATTACCCAAGCATCAAGGAAAATGCAGGGAATGGTGTTCCACGCGCTGCACGTGCCGGCGTCTGCAGCAGTACTTGTTCTAAAGCAAAAGCCTAAAAACAAATGGCGTCTTTCACGCGCGTTCGTCGACGCTTTATTTGGCTTATTTGCTTCGAATCTTTTATACGGGGAAGGTGTGCGCATCCGATGCGTGCGGCGGTGCGAGCGTAGAGTATTTGTTGACGCACACGACAAGTCTACGGAACCCTAGTCATAAACAGCTTCGCTGTCAAAGAAAACATAGCAGCAATGGCGGAAAATAGCAGACGGTCTGCTATTTTCCGCCAGCTCCTTGGAGCAAGCACTTGAAGAGACGATAATATTAACCACTTCGAAGCTTCTCCTTATTGTTGTTTTTTACAGTGACAACGCGGTGTTTTCTGAGGTGGCTCCACCAGCTCCTTTTGCTCAACTTCTTTTGGGCTGTATATTGAGATACAAATTACTTACTCCTTTCAGTTTGACATCGAAAATTTGCTTTCATTAATCAGCGCGATCGCTGTAAGTTTAGTCCAGAAGCTCTAAAGGCATACGTTCAACGCATCGTAATTTGCACCAATTACGTTTTGCAGAAACTGTTTCCACACGGTGTAGCGGTACAGCGCACGGGGCTTTCTCAAAAGTGATATGTAACTTACGTTCGCTCAGTGTCGATTATGACTAAAAATCACGAAGTGATCTTCTAAACCACCATAGGCAATTTCTTGGGGATGGAGGTGGGTGGGGTTGTTGACTGATCATATACATAAAATCTTCGAAGCCTTGACTGCTGTACCAGCGGTGTCCTGTCCTTACACACACTCTGGGGGAAAAATACTTCCCCATCATCTACTTCGTTCGAACATTTTCAACCTTGAGCGTAAAAATACGGATTCCCTCTAACGCAAAGGACGAAGATGCAGAGAAGCTCCTGTTTACGCTCGCACCCTGATAACAGAAACAGGTATACCTTCCCGGGGAAGCTGCACGGTCTGGATGTGGTGCACAGACAATTCCTGCGTGGAAAACAGCAAATAGCAATAACCACACATAAATGGATGCACCTCATTATTTTTCATTTCGAACGTCTGCCACCAAAGCCAACGGAGCAGACGAGCTTTGCAAGGCTGTCGGCGCAGAAAGCAGATGACGAGCAGACGACGAACAGATCACGTGACGTATCTACTCGATTTGATCCAACGTTACCCCCTGATCGAGGAGGGTAGCGTGATTACTTACTCCGAGTAAACAATCCTCTTCTGGAACGCGAGTTCTGACGCCATCGAGTAACCGCGAGTAAATTTTGAAACGCCATGGTACGGACCCTTTACTCCGGAGTCGGATCGAGTACATTTTGGAACACAGCCTCTGGCGGCCTTGCCACTGAGTGTATACCTTTAGCAGCACGTATCTCGCACTGTAGAGTTTGTTTTGTCTCGTCAAGAACATTTAGGTGTAACCAAGTCTAACCAAAAACTACCACCAGCACGAGGAAATGACGTCACGTGCAAGTCATTTATAAGCGTTTCCATCAATTCCTGACTCTAACCACAAGGCGCGAGCCACTGAATCCATCCACCCCTGGCCGGTGTAGCTCTCCTTTCCGTGCAAGAAGAAGTTGCGAGGGCGCGGTTCGCCACTCTTTCCATCCTTCCCTCAAGGAAGCCTCACTTTCCCTTCTTTCCCCAAAAATGAAATTTGCAGTCATTTGCAGAAGTATCGCAATCTTCCCCTCGCACCCCGATCGCCCTCTGGCAAAGCAGAACACAAAGATCCCAACTAAGAAATGCTTCCTGGCGGCCGGTTCCTTCCGGGGTAGCTGCGGAGAGTACACCGAAAAGGTAAGCGAATTATTCTTTATTGTATCGCCAGCTCCCCTCTTTCGGTTGCTGCTGTTTGGTTTTCGTCGTTCGCCTTTGTTCTTGCAAGGAGTGATGTTCGCCGCCCGTCGCGGACGTTGTATTATGAGCCGTGCGGTGTCTGCCGCCTGCTGCCTCCGCAATTGCTTCTTTCTGCTCTTCAGATGGAAAACGGAGTCGGGGAAACTTAGGGCTGTATTCAACGCTGTGGCGGCGCGGAGAAGGGCTTGCCTTATTTCCCATGAGGGGCGACCCCGCTGCCTTCGCCGGAGTGGGCCGAGGAGTGGCCAGAATTGCGGCCGCCTGTTTTGTTCTGCGTTTTGGCTGCGCGCTTATTTTTGTTTTAGTCTTCTACGGCGCCCCCTTTCTTACCGCGGCTAGGACGAATGGAGATGCCACGCCGGCGGGCTTTGTGGGAGCTGGAAACGGTTTCGCTCGAAACGTGGGGAGTGCTGGCTTTCTCTCCTCTAAGCCAGGCGATTTTATTCAGAACGGTTGACGCGTTGTTGACGGCTCCTTGCGCGCGCGGAACCCGAACCGTTGCGTGTTTGTTTTTCGGACCGAATGAATTATCGACGTGGGCCCGGTTAGACGGGGCGTTGGGGTTTCTGTTTAATTTTGTGTTTATTTGTCGGTATTCCCAGCCATGATGCCTGAGCAAGCGCGGTACATATTACCATCATCATTATTTATTGACTATTTAAAGCTCATACCAGCATTACGCAAAGTGGGGTGAGGAGTTGCGAGAGATCGTTATATACAAACAAACAAAAACGACCTCACACTAGAACGTTATTATACAAAAAAGATATGTTACATGAAAGGCACATATATAGCCTACATAATATATCTTTTTAAACAAGCAGTCGTAAATGTTCTATACATGGCGACCTTATTAGCGTACATGCATATAAAGGAAACTTATATTTATAGGCGCATTGAAACAAACTGAGTGTGAAATCGTATGTGTCGAAAACGAGCAGATGAAACCGAATACAAAATGTCTCTGTTATTTTGTTGCTGTGACTTTACCAAAGAATTAGGCGCTAGAACTTTTAAGAGGTTCACACTATTTACGCTCTTTTGGGGGCTTTAGGTGAGAAATCAAATTTAGACTTTGTCAAAAATTATCCCGATAGTGTATGCTCCGTTTCAACACGAAAGCGCGCCTGTTTTAACGTCTGAATCGAGTGGCAGCCCACGGCAGAGGCAAAAATGGCACGTATACTATTTTTGGGGGGATCACCTAAACCATTCCTATCTGCTCAAGTACCTAGTTTCTCCAGGGTTGACTGATGTCGAATTCAGCTGGTCGTTTTGGAGCGCGCCGGATCAGAAGACCAGATCCGGAGATGGAGCACGCGATCCGAACGGAGTCGCTCCGCCTCCGGATGCCCAGTGGAACATGACCATTGCTCCGGGATCTTCTGAGGCCTTCCTGTCACTCACGTTCTCAGGAATCCCCTTCCGCGGTACCGGACCTCGAAGCACATAAGTTTTCGTAATTAATCGCGGCGTTAAGAACATGAGTTCAAAGCACGAGCGAAGTAAATCATAATGTGAAAGATGCGTGTCGTCGATAAGCGATGTGCATCAGTGTAGCTTACTTGCCGCTTCATCGGAATACTTGTGAACGGTGTCCAAGTACGTCTCTGATCTTCGGCCTCTTCTGCGGGGGTTCGGAAAGGCAGTCGAATTCATGCTGAACATACGAGCAATAATCGCCGTCGCTGCTACTCGAGGCACTGCTGGTGGAGGAGCTGCTCGAGCAACTTGACAACGAACGGTCATCAAGAGGCTGCAGCAGTAAAGCAGGCTGCACCATAAAGTTATTATAATGCACGCTAGAGGTTCAACTGGCGCTAGTGTCTATGCGACTTTCGTGACGCAAATTGAAGCAGACAGCAATCATTCAGCATTTGCGGTGCTCCTGTGCATGCCTACGGGAAAGCGCGCGTGCTTTTGCCTCTTTGCCGGAAAATAACATGGAAAGCTTTTGTCATTTGGGTCGTACCGAATAGGATGTACACTCGATTAACATTGTAAAAATGTAATTGCTTTAGTTAAGTTTTTTCTTTTTTTATCAGGGAACTATGTTTAATTTTGGTATATATCAGGCTCAAACCTCTGCTCGACAGCAGGTGTGTCAAAACAAGCGATGATTCTAAGCAAAATATCAATCGAAAGGAAAATAGAGTGTGTTCAAGGCTCGCCAGCATTCCGGTAACCCTTAAATTTCGCTAATATGCCAGTCCTGTCACTATATGAAAATGACCCGTTTTACGAGTGGTTAAAAACATTCAAACCGTAAAGAATAAAGTACGTGAGCTTTGAAAGAAGTCTCTTTTTATTATTTTCTTTGCCGGGCAGCCTTTATCGGTCACTTGTTATCAAAGATTTCGAGCGTGCGGGTGACGTTTTGAACGTAGAACATGCATCTTCGCACAGAGCAGAGATAATAGTACCTACCTATTAAAATCGGACTATATTACGTGACGCTCAATTTATTTGGTCGTACAGGTACAGTGAGTTCCTGATTCAGTGTTACTGCGTAGTTCTTGCCATCTCTTTTGGTTTCCAGATGTACTCTCTGTTCGTTTGGCAAGTATATCCCTCATGCTGAAAAGCGCCGACGTCGTGTTCGCGCTAACAGTGTTTGACAGTGCACATAAATACATGTACGAAGCTGTTTTAATACCGTTTCTAATACAATTATTTTTGAGGAAAAAAATCCTAACTGACCAATGATTTCGTCTGTCTGACGGGGAAATATTCCAAGCTACCTGGTACGTACAAATTATTCGGGATATTTGCTCTTATAATCGAGCGCAAGAAAAATGCTCTCACTTTTTCCATAGAAATGCATTACCGGAAGTCAGTTTTCGACTGGTTGCTGTCTGCTTCAATTTGTCGCAACACACTGAGAACCAGTTGAACCTCTAGCGTTACATTAAAACAACTCTATAAGCAGCCCTTCGCGAGCGGCCATTACCAATTTTCCGAGGCGAGATGCCCAGCGATAAAGGAAGATCACGTGTGGGCGTCGAGGGCTGGTCAGGCTAGCTTCCGGTCGAATCCGCCGAAATTGGCGGAGCGAGTTTTCTCGTACCCGGATAGAGATCTGGAGCGGAGCTGGTCCAAAACGACGAGTGAAACAACTTCGTCTTGACCCCGATCGCCCGATAAATATGCGCGCTCCAGAAATGTCGATCCCGGTGCGCTCCAAAACGACCAGCGAATTCACCATGAAGCTGGCGTTCGGAGCTGGAACTGTTACGGGGTGAAGAGGACGTTTGAATGCCGTAAACATATGAGTATATGACATAGATGGAGGTATTATTCTTGAGACAAAGTTCGGGTGCCCCTTTGAGGAACTCTGCTTTCTTGAATGAATGGACCAGATAAAGCAGCGCTGAGACAAACCTGAAATGTCCTGTTTGTAAAAGTCACTTATACACTTTGGCATACGGCCACTTATACCATAGCCCTAGAAGTCTTGGGAGGATTCCAAAACCGAGTGTCACGCTTTTTTTTTCTTATGTGAAAGAAGAAATAAATGCAGTGTTGCTTGTACACAAATCCTTCATAAATTCTCGTTTTCAAGCGCACTAAGTGATCCACAGCAGATTTCCCTCAACAAAAACCACACTGGCTAGTTGCAAATAAATATTTTATATTATGCACATTAACCGCTTTTTAATTAGCGTTTCGTGCGTCTTCCCTGGGCAGCTAGTTAGTGCAATGAATTAGTAGTTCTGAACTCAGTTACGCATCGTAAAACCAGTCCAAATAAACTGGGAATCAGTTCAATTGACTCTCACTGGTTTCCCGGCAGGGAATGTGAAAACCATTTGACTCCCAATTGAGAACGGCTACGGCAAGTTTACTGAACTTGTCGTAAATGCTCCTCAGCTGGTCCCAGATTAAACCCACTTGGTCCCCATGGAGTCCCAGTTGGAACCGGTAGATTAAAACCAGTTGATTCCCAATTGAGAACGGCTACGGCAAGTTTACTGAACTTGTCGTAGATGCTCCTCAGCTGGTCCCAGATTAAACCCACTTGGTCCCCATGGAGTCCCAGTTGGAACCGGTAGATTAAAACCAGTTGATTCCCAATTGAGAACGGCTACGGCAAGTTTACTGAACTTGTCGTAAATGCTCCTCAGCTGGTCCCAGATTAAACCCACTTGGTCCCCATGGAGTCCCAGTTGGAACCGGTAGATTAAAACCAGTTGATTCCCAATTGAAAACGGCTACGGCAAGTTTACTGAACTTGTCGTAGATGCTCCTCAGCTGGTCCCAGATTAAACCCACTCGGTCCCCATGGAGTCCCAGTTGGAACCGGTAGATTAAAACCAGTTGATTCCCAATTGAGAACGGCTACGGCAAGTTTACTGAACTTGTCGTAAATGCTCCTCAGCTGGTCCCAGATTAAACCCACTTGGTCCCCATGGAGTCCCAGTTGGAACCGGTAGATTAAAACCAGTTGATTCCCAATTGAAAACGGCTACGGCAAGTTTACTGAACTTGTCGTAGATGCTCCTCAGCTGGTCCCAGATTAAACCCACTTGGTCCCCATGGAGTCCCAGTTGGAACCGGTAGATTAAAACCAGTTGATTCCCAATTGAGAACGGCTACGGCAAGTTTACTGAACTTGTCGTAAATGCTCCTCAGCTGGTCCCAGATTAAACCCACTTGGTCCCCATGGAGTCCCAGTTGGAACCGGTAGATTAAAACCAGTTGATTCCCAATTGAAAACGGCTACGGCAAGTTTACTGAACTTGTCGTAGATGCTCCTCAGCTGGTCCCAGATTAAACCCACTTGGTCCCCATGGAGTCCCAGTTGGAACCGGTAGATTAAAACCAGTTGATTCCCAATTGAGAACGGCTACGGCAAGTTTACTGAACTTGTCGTAAATGCTCCTCAGCTGTTCCCAGATTAAACCCACTTGGTCCCCATGGAGTCCCAGTTGGAACCGGTAGATTAAAACCAGTTGATTCCCAATTGAGAACGGCTACGGCAAGTTTACTGAACTTGTCGTAGATGCTCCTCAGCTGGTCCCAGATTAAACCCACTTGGTCCCCATGGAGTCCCAGTTGGAACCGGTAGATTAAAACCAGTTGATTCCCAATTGAGAACGGCTACGGCAAGTTTACTGAACTTGTCGTAGATGCTCCTCAGCTGGTCCCAGATTAAACCCACTTGGTCCCCATGGAGTCCCAGTTGGAACCGGTAGATTAAAACCAGTTGATTCCCAATTGAGAACGGCTACGGCAAGTTTACTGAACTTGTCGTAAATGCTCCTCAGCTGGTCCCAGATTAAACCCACTTGGTCCCCATGGAGTCCCAGTTGGAACCGGTAGATTAAAACCAGTTGATTCCCAATTGAGAACGGCTACGGCAAGTTTGACTGAACTTGTCGTAGATGCTCCTCAGCTGGTCCCAGATTAAACCCACTCGGTCCCCATGGAGTCCCAGTTGGAACCGGTAGATTAAAACCAGTTGATTCCCAATTGAAAACGGCTACGGCAAGTTTACTGAACTTGTCGTAGATGCTCCTCAGCTGGTCCCAGATTAAACCCACTCGGTCCCCATGGAGTCCCAGTTGGAACCGGTAGATTAAAACCAGTTGATTCCCAATTGAAAACGGCTACGGCAAGTTTACTGAACTTGTCGTAGATGCTCCTCAGCTGGTCCCAGATTAAACCCACTCGGTCCCCATGGAGTCCCAGTTGGAACCGGTAGATTAAAACCAGTTGATTCCCAATTGAAAACGGCTACGGCAAGTTTACTGAACTTGTCGTAGATGCTCCTCAGCTGGTCCCAGATTAAACCCACTCGGTCCCCATGGAGTCCCAGTTGGAACCGGTAGATTAAAACCAGTTGATTCCCAATTGAAAACGGCTACGGCAAGTTTACTGAACTTGTCGTAGATGCTCCTCAGCTGGTCCCAGATTAAACCCACTTGGTCCCCATGAGTCCCAGTTGGAACCGGTAGATTAAAACCAGTTGATTCCCAATTGAAAACGGCTACGGCAAGTTTACTGAACTTGTCGTAGATGCTCCTCAGCAGGTCTCAGATAAAACCCGGTCGGTCCCGCATGGAGTCCCAGTTGGAACCGGTACATTAAGACCAGTTGATTCCGATTTGGTATTCCAACTGGTTCCAGTTAGACGTTTGCACCTGGGAAGCAAGCGTAGGCATTAAAACCCAGCCCTGTACCGTCCACTTTCGTGACCTTGTGTATATCTGGCCATAGCCACCGTTCCAAGTAGGTCGATGCAGAAAGGGAAAAACACTCTCGAACCAGAGCGCTGCACCAACGCTCCGCTTACCCTTTCCCTCGAAAGCTCGTCTGCTTCACGGAGTGGACTGTTAGAAAGCACGTGCGCAGTGTACGGAGGCATGTTGTTTCGACAATGTTAGACGCCGCTTTGATATTATAGCGTGTTTTCGCGCGTGACGTAGCCTATGCAAGAAAAGAATCGACCGGGCAGCACTGTGCTGTGATTAGTTGTACAAATAATTTAAAAAAAAGTGAAATAAACGCCGATTCAGTGCGCGAGACCCACGCTGTCAAACAGGGTGAATGTGGGTGCGGACCGAAAGGTAAGCGGAGGGCGGCTTAGACATTGAAAAAAGAAAACAGTTGCGTGACTCCTGGTCCACTTATTTAATGACTCTATTTTTCTTCAGGTGGTAATTGGCAGGCGACGCCTGGTGCGGAACGAAAATGCGCCGCCTAAATTGAAGCGTCGGGTATGCGTAATTCGATCGTTTTGGGTTTTTTTCTTTTTTAATTGTCAATTTACCATGAATACGTTAGTGCGAATGGCAGAACGCTTCAATTACTTGCAGAAAATGGAAAACAACAGCAACACCCGCGATGTCCACGCAGCATCGACATATTTTGGCAGCAAGCTGTCTTTACCTGGTCAACTCAAAACTGAAAAAAGAAAAAGAAAGGTTGGCATGGCTGCCAACCTTTCTTTTTCTTGCTGGGAATGTTTGGAAATGGAAGGAAGACGGAAAGGGGGGGGGGTAGTTTTGGTTCTGACGCCGCTGTGCACAGCAAGACTGGGCACAGAGCTCAGACTTTGGCTTAGCTTTGTGGTAGACTCTCCAATACGAATATATATATATATATATATATATATATATATATATATATATATCACAGCCTCGTGTAGTACACGCCGCGACACAGTTTGTGCACAAATAATTTTCACGCGAGGCGATTACAGAGAGGCACATCAATGTGCCAATATTGTGACAGTGGATTCTAAATGAGAAAAAAAAATAAACAGATCCGTCGCACTTGCTATCTGTACTCGGTATTTATATATCGATTCATATTTAAATTTGAGGTTTCTACTATTTCAATTAAAGCAGACGTGGCAGCGCACGTCCGAGCCGCTAACCGCGCAGTTTGTTCAAATGTTCCCGGCGCCCCCAAGCTGCGACAACTCGAGTTCAGCGCAAATTCACATGCCGTAATTCGTGCCATCCTGGCTTCGTTCAATCCTCAATTTCACTAGCGATCCTCAGTTTCACTAGCGATCCCCAATTTCGCTAGCGATCGAAACGCTGAGTTCGGTTTGGGAGCGACGACTGCCCCAGAAGTGCTCTAAAAGTACCCACAAAAACGCCAGGAAAGCAGGATGCACTTTTCCCCATGCCTGGCATACCGATTAGGATAGTGCACGCTTTCCTCCATGGACGAAGACGATGAGCCGAAGGCTCCAAATACGGCAGCTGTGCCGGCAGAAGCAGCTGCGATCGGGGTGACTCGGTGAGCAGGGTAACAGTCCAGTAATGGCGGTCGGTCATTCGGACGGGTTCAGATTCTCCCAAATGCCCGGATGAGGGTAGGCGGCGCTACACTCGTTAAAATGGCGCCGGCCAGGAAGCCCAGCTTGGAACGGTGTATATACGGACAAAGCCTGGCAGATCACCAAGAGAAGCGGCCGCCGAAAGGGAGCAGGTGGAGCGGCAGACCCTAAAGGAGAGCCACGTGACTTGCGCCCCGCTGCGGCGACGCGCCGAAACACACTTCTCCCGAGCGAACAAGTGTGTTTCGGGTCTACCGCCGCTGCAAAAGCTGTGAGCTGATGTCCACGTTCCCCACGTTCCCCGAGAAATGGCTCTTTTGATGCTCTGTTCTACCAGATCCTCGCGCTCTCCAAATCTGCGACCGGGCACTCTAAGGCTCCGTCGTCGAACTGCCAGGCTTTGTGAGTAGAGGAAGCTATGATCTGGCGCCTATTTAGGTGATAACGATCGAATTGGCCACAATTGCCATTTTAATTAAGTTCATTTCTTTTACGTCGGGTTCTTTTCTTTATTCTCCTACCAATCATCTCACGGTGTACCTCCTTTAGCGCCTTGTACTGTCCATTTGCTTGCCCTTATGTATTTTTGGCGCCTCTTTAGATGAACAGTGTGACTTCAAAGACGGTATATTGTGAGATCGCTTCAAGCCTCTGGACACTAAGCCGTCTTGCACAGCAAGTTGAAGAAAACGAGAAGAATTTTAAATTAGGCTTCTGATAGCTCCCGAAGGATTCCATAGTGTAGTCCTCAATTCCTGGAGCAGAATGCTTCTTTACCTCCAGAGCTTTCTTTAGCTGGAACATCGCAAAAAACCCATATGTGGCTCCAAGATTGACCTAAAAGATAGAAATGGAGGCTTCTGAGCGAGATTTGAACTTGGAGATTTTGCACCGTAGTTACTGGGGCTGGACACTGAGCAAAAGTGGTGAAAGCGCACGCTGGAAACATCTATGACAGCCCCCAGAAGCAAATTGAAAACCGGGATAATAAAACAACAATATAGTAGCCTTTAAGTGTTTTTTACGGGATTCCTTAACTCCTTACTTGTGACTAAACTATTTATAGAGGAGTCAGACTTAATCCAGTATTTTTTGTCTTTCTTGTCCGGCGAGCTTACGATTTTTGTATTTTAAATTTAATCTCGTTCTCCACGGGACGGAATCTACGGAAAACATCCCACACTTTATTTTGCTGCGCAAATTGTGGAGATATTTATACAACGTGTAGTTGGTCAGCCATTTAAAGTTGCGACGAGTCACTCGCTGTAGATGAGCAATTTAGCCAGTGCAGTACAACCGCTAGCCTGCGGTCTTTAACGTGCACCACGCAGTAGTGATACACGACCGCACGCCGGTACGATGCTCATCCAGATCGAAACGGGCAGGAGTGGGATTGAAACCAGGATCCCTGGGTTCTGCAGCGCGAGCTTTCGTTCCACGTGCTCCGAGCTGGTGTGCTACTCACTTCGTTTCAGCTTGGGTCCAGACGCAGGCGATACATAGGCGCGAGCTCTGGCTTTCAGCGTCCCTGCCAAGCACGCGCGCTCGTTGCAATGCATAAGCACTGTTCAGGGCCGCACTGCTGCGCTCGCAGCATCGGCCGCGTCTGGACCCAAGCTGAAGCAAGTGTAGACCACTCGGCCATCGATCCCCCTGCTGCGCAAATATGGCCGAACACTCAGCGTTCCGCCGCGGCTTGCATTTTGTGGGCAGACTCCGAGAAGTACGTGGGATAGGTTATTCGGCACTACGTATTCTCCAATTGGTAACATATATATTGTAGCCTCATCGGAGCACAGAACAGTTAGAACAGAAACGTCTAGACACGGAATCAAGGCTAAAGAGTTTCCGGTCTGGTTTATCCGGTTTTCACCAAACACTTCGGAGTGGAGGCAAAATGAGCGATGCTCTCTAATAAAAGGCCAAGTGGACGCTGCCGAAGAATTGTCTAAAACCCCAATGTAAAGCATAAAAGCAGCGATAGTCATAAAGTCGATAATTTCAAGGCAGGTAAATGGGCCATGTGACCCACTAAGAAAGGTGGTTTCTTGACGAACACGTAGTATTAGGGCGCGAACGGTGATGATTGTTGAAACATAATTTAAGATAAAAACCTCGAGATTGAGGAGAAATGAAGAACGACACAATACACAAAGCCTCATGACTTTGTGTGTCTGCACGTCCTTCGTTTTTCCCAGTCTCTAGGTTTTGTACAAAAGAAAAGAGTGGCCTCTTTGTCGATTAAAAGTGTCGGCAGGTTTATGCTTGTGTTACGCGAACCACAAGTCAAAAAACTTGGAGGACTCTTAAAGAGGCCCTGCTAGGACTTTTTTACTGGTTTTTAATTTGCACCGAACCTGAGCGCACTGAACGTAGTAACTTAGCGAAACTTCTCTTTTCTCGAAATTCGCTTTATTTTAAAAGTTATGGCAAACTAAAATTACAAAAACAAGCAAAACATAACCTCCCTCATGACGTCCTTGGTTGCTTGAGTGGCCGTGAACTAGAGGAGGGATAGTGAGCTCATCGAGAGCTCACGGCTGCCGCACTCCGTGTCGGCGGCGCGAGAGGGCGCCACTAAAGCATGTTCTGGATAGGCTGTATGCAGCGGGCGACCAGAGCGGCTCTCATTGCATTTGCTGCGCGATTAAACACTAATTCGGCATGACACTTCATTGGCCACAAACGACAGCAAACACGGGGTAAAGATCAGTTCAGAATGGGAGCCACTTCGCGCTGCCATGCCGCGAAACGGCCAAACCGCCAGACAAAGCTTTTCGCCAAAGGCCTTCGGAACGCTCGGAGCCGGTCGGATCCTCCTGTCCATACGACCGCAGCACCGCCGCGTACATCCGGGACCTTTCCGTGTCGGCGCCTGATCCCACTACTTCTTTCTAGTAAGCGCCGTCTTTTCCACCGCTTGGTGGCGGGTATGTCGACGGACCATTTCTTGTTTCCGTACTTTATAAACTGCATTCGTTTCTCTTTTTTTATATCTAAAATACTGAACACAAATTACTTTTATGAATAATTGAAACGTTCGCGCCACTTATATTTTGTATTTCGACTAAAAAGAAGCTTTTAGCGGCTCTGACCAGTAGTAAGCCCAGGACCAAAGACGTCACATTTTTCGCGCTTTCGGAACCGCGGGTCGCCCTCGTCGGTGGAGGAGGTTTCCGCATTGTCCGGTTAAATAATGACGCACTGATATTTAGTTACCCTCTCCGTGCCCGCTGGCTTGCCCGAACCCCAAGAGACGTGGAAACCGCAAAAAAGGTAGAAGCTTAAATATAATTGCAGGGCCCTTTAAGCTTCGCCTTTAAAGAAACACTGAACCTAAAAAAAAATTTTTTTTTGGGGGGGGGTATTTAATTAGGACAGGCATGTCTCAAAACTAATGTTCATCGAAAGAAAAAAATTTTTTGCCCATTATTTATCCTACAATGCGAATTTTTGGATTGGCCAGCACAACTCGGACGGCTCACTTGAGGGGTACAAATGCTATCATCATCATCCCATAGAGGTACAATTTCGGTTTCGCCCGCACATCGAAAAATTCGCATTATAACATAAATATTGGGCAAAAATTATTTTTCTTTCGACGAACATTAGTTTTGAGACATGCCTGTCCTAATTAGGTATTAAAAATTTGGGGTTCAGTGTCCCTTTAAGAGTGGAACGCGATAGCGTTGTTAGACCCCGTTCGCATCATCCTCTCATGCTCTTCCTGCCGATGAGCAGGAAGTGCAGCGGACATGGCATAATATGCAATAAAGCAATAAAGAAAAGGACAAGACATAGTCAGTAGCCTGTCTTGCTCTCAGCCGAAAAGGTCAGGGGTTCGAATCCCACTAAAATTCTTCAAATCTTTCTCTAAGGCAAATACATTACTTTATAAAGTAAAATAATTTAAAACATGCGGCGACCTTTAATTCGCATTACGATGTGATGCTTTTTAATCACGTTCATTCCACGCATGACGTCCCTTTTTCACGTGAGCGTTGTTTGTTGCTTAGAATTCCGCGCGGGTCGCCTGGCTGTACGTCATGAGACTACCGACCAATCAGGATTTCCCCCTCTACAACGACGCCGCCGACGGCGACGTCGGCTTTCCTGTGATTCAACGACCTTCTCCACAAGAATCCGATTCGCACGCGTCCCATTGTGTGATGAGCATTTAAATCGCTTAAAATAAGGAGTTGTGGAAGTTGGGTTACGAGCTTCTGCATGCCAATGGTGTATGAGATCGTGTGGTTGGAGGTACAGCGAGAAAAAGAGTAATTAGACCGTCAATGAGAACTCACGGAGTACAGCCTCGAGCGGCGTGTCGAGATGAACCTCAGCACATGCTTCACCACTCTCCGCGATAACTGCCATACAGCAAGATGAATGGGATAAGGCTCTCAATGCTTAAGAAAAATAGGAGTTCGTAAAACTTGCGACTGTCTGGAGGTTCAACGAGTCTCCTGTAATGCTGAGGGCTATTTATTTATGTCACTCACTAAGAAAGAGATGAACACATCCGACATTACAAAGCAGACCGGACAGTTCGAGTGCATGAAGCTAAGATGTCCTATTACGCAGCTGAATTAAAGAATTCCGGAGAAAAGCTCTACCTCAAATTAATTTTTTTAATGTAAAATGGTCGTTATCATATGATAGCAGTAGTGCTACCAATGTTTTAGGCGCCTCTAACGCTGGCGATACACTGTACAACACAGTTAGCGCGAAGCGATTTTCGCTTTTACTTAGGGAAGGGGTTGACCAGTGTCAAACTTCTATCGCGAAAGTTTGCGCCCCGAAAGAGAATTTTTCGCTTACTCTCATCCCCAGCCATCCGGTACACATATCCGGTATGGGCGACGAAAAAAATGATAAAACCTCTCAACCTGCAAATAGTTAAAACATAAAAGGGACACAAAACGTGAATGAATGACGGTTACGCTTCAATCCTAAATACATTCTATTGGCGTGGCGACGGCAGAACGATGTTTTCGCTCCCATAATGTAAGTACCGACGTTTCAAGATGGCGGCGCCGTTGTGAAATACAGGTTAAGAGATCAGGGCTAGGGAATGGAAGGCTGGGAGGAAGAAGCAGAGGGATTGCTGGAGTGGAAAGGAGGAAACGTCCCCGTTTCTACAGAATTGACCTTTAATAGAATGGATCTGGTACCCCCTTTCTCTTCCTTCTGGCCGAGCAGAGTTTCCTTATATTGACTTCGGAGCAGGAGATAACCCACAATGGGTACAAAAGGCGAGTTTGGGGTAACCGTATGCAGGTCACAGCATAAGCATACAGGATTTAACTGACATTTTGGGTGTCAAACGGATGGAAATGCCCTTGCCGCGCGTTGCTTTCTATCCGTCAGGCCGGTCCACACTCTTGCGACTGAGTGCGACCAGGTACGACAGAGAAGATACAAACCGGTTTTAAGCTCTTGCGATCTCTTGGGACCAGCTCCGCTGTGGCATCCGGTCTAAAAACCGGTCTTGTCTCTCTGGTGTACTCAATCAAAAATGAACAGCGCTTTAGTTTCGAACCAGGTCGCGTGCCTAGGCGGCAGCACACATTTGGCAACGGGTGGATTCCGCCTGCTTTCTCCTCCCAGCCTTT
Source organism: Ixodes ricinus (assembly GCA_037355805.1). NCBI lineage: Eukaryota > Metazoa > Arthropoda > Arachnida > Ixodida > Ixodidae > Ixodes > Ixodes ricinus. The sequence goes on along the minus strand of JAZHYW010053295.1, from coordinate 39,174 downwards.
CTTTCCCTCGTCCTGAACTCTTAATCGGTCGCACTACTACTGGTTTTCATGGCAACCACTAAGTGTAAGAAAAAGAAGTCCCATCGCTCGTTCCTGTTGACAGTGTCACGCAGTGTACGCACTTCATTTCAAGTCGCTCTGCTCTAGACTAAAAGATTTCATAATAAAAATATATTATTTGTAAATTAAGTCAGATTTATTTTATTTAAAATAATCACTGTGGCTAAAAGAATATTGATTGTTTATCACTATATGTATTTTTAAACACGAGACATTGTTTTATCAAACCTTCCGACCAGTAAGAAAAAAATACGGAAAAAATGATTACTGCAATTTTAAAAACGTTTTGTTCGTCGAACTCAGCTTTTGTTAGCGAAAAAAACTGTATTGGCTTTTTTCGTGATCTGATTTTCTTGCAGTACAACGTTCTTTTCCCAGTTTTCGTTTCTATCTTTTGCGTTCTGGTTTGATTGTAAAAAGATGTGACGTAACGGACAGAACGAATTCGGTGGTAGAAATAAACCTCAACGCATCGATTTGCTCCGAGGACCACCGCTTTTTTCTCGTGTTCAGTCCAATATAAATATTTCTTCTGTGATGATTCTTTGATTTAGATACAAAACATGTGCGCATATTAAAAGCATCAAATGACAAACAAACGCTAAATTTAAAAGAAATGGCTCGGGACTGCTTTTGCGGGAAAGGTTTGATTTAAATCATCCTAGTAAAACCGGTCTGATGTGAATCAAGCTTTAAGTCATCGTTATTCTATTCTTTACCCTGGCTGTAGCCACGTTCACGCTTTTATGTCAACCTATTTCAGGTGAGTGTTACCATATTTAATTCAGACGTAGCCGGGATAGAGGAAATACGACCTTTTTACTTTCCGTTCGAATGAGGTAAGAATTGAAACTCCTGCTTCTGGAACGCGGAGATTTTGCAATGTGCGGTGATAATATATACTGACGCAAGTTCATTTCCTAAGTAGTATCGCATAAACTATTCTAAGCGTAGCTGCCTCCATGCACTAGGTTATAATTCCTGCACGCGTTATCTTTTTTTTTTCTGAATTTCAGCGTTCAAAAAAATTCGTTAATCCATTTTACTCGAGGGCGAACGTTTGACGTGCTTTCTGCGCCGATTGTTCATACTCACACAGTAAATAAAGGATTGCTGCTAGCGAAGTCAGAGTCGACTTCGCCTGAGCGTTCGATAATGCTGCCTCGCCGCACTTCAGTCGCAGCGACGCTCTGTTCAGTCGATCGCTCGATTCTTCCGTTCATTTTGTGGGCACTAGTTCGCCACACATTAAACGGCCGGTGTAGCTTGTCATCCGCCGCCGCATCAGTCCTACATTCGAGACATTCTGGCGGAGGTGCAGTGACGCCTATTTCTCACGTACCCTCCGAGGACCCGTTCGGAAGCCCACTCCAAATCGACGATTCGTGAATAGGCAGGACCCCGTGCAAGCCAGCGTGCAAGGACAACGCCTGAGTTTGGACCACTGCCGGACAAGACAACGAAGCCATCAAAGTGGTGATGAGCTCATGGACCAACCGACGGATAATCCTCCAGCAGCGTCGCCCTACTTGTTCGCGGGTGCCCCGCGTTTCGATGTGTCCTGAACTCTACGACGGACGTGAAGGCTGGCTACCGGCAGTGTCGACGCGTGGCCCACATTTAGCGGATGGACTGACGGAAACTGCCATTTCAGAACATCTACCTCACTGGAGGGACCACCAAGGCAGTGGTATCGAACAATCACACCGTCGCCTTGACTCACGTGGGAGTTTGTAGAACGAGTTGAGGCTTTGTCAGTCGATACCGACGTGAGCGGGCCGAAGACTTGCTTCGGCTCATCCGTGCGACTCGAACAATCGGGCGATTGTTCGCGCTCGTACAGATCGTCACACCTCCCTTTCTAGCCCACCATGCCACCGGCCAGCAATCCGACTGCAGCTGTTTTAATAGGGAGTTTTCGTAGATCTGCTTTCACCGCCCGCGACGCTCTCCGCAACCCGCTACGATACCCGAAACTCTACAATCAAGGCCATCGGCGCGCAGGCGCAGTGGCGGCTTTTTCGTTGCGGAGGGCTTAGCGGAGAGGGAACAGGGGTCACGCAAACTCCCTAATAACCGCAATACTGTACTACACGTCGATCACGGCGAAGTCATTGGGCATCGGTTCACGCACCGTGGGGTGCGTGAACAAAAGCGTTCGGAACAAAATGGAGATGTGTTTTGTTCCGAGCGTTTTTGACTGTTACATTTTGCTCCGAACGCTTTTGTTTCTTTTGTTGTTCCGGGGCGCGTGAATACGCGTCTCCCGGCACGAGCTCGTTGGCATATAGGAGGCTATGGACAGTGGTACAACGGCAATGGACCTGTTGCTAAATTACCCATGCATCAAGGAGAATGCAGGAATTGGTGTTCCACGCGCCACACGCGCACGCCTTCCCCATATTAAAGATTCGAACTAAATAACCCAAATAAAGCGTTGAGCGAACGCGCGTGCAATATACAATTTGTTTTAGGCATTTGCTTTAGAAAATTTACTACTGCTGAGGCCAGCACGTGTGGCGCGTGGAACACTAATCCCTGCATTCTCCTTGATGCTTGGGTGATTCAGCAATAGGTCTATTGAGAAGGTAGAGCAGCAGACAACGGATGAGAGGGGGGCCAGCATGACGGGCGACCCGCTGCGGCGAGACGTCGAAAACACACTTCTCCCGCGCGATGGAATGTCCGCTCGTGCTCCTCGCGTTCCCCGCGCTACCACTTCTTTTCTCGTCGAGTTTGAAAGCCATGTTTCAGGATCCTCGCCGACTGCAAAAGCTGTGCGCTGACGTCCAGGTTCTCTGAGAAATGCTCTCTGCTACCAGATCCTTGCGCCTCCAAATCTGCGACCGGGCACTCTATGGCTCCGGCGTCGAACTGCTAGGCTTTGTCTCGTATAGAGGAGGCTAGCTATGGTACTACAAAAACTCCTAAGTATAGAACAGGTTGTTAACGCCTGTTGTGGCGCCACTCACAATAAAGTAAAATTCTAAAAGAATAGAAGCTTCTCCCACCCCTTTCTTCCACTTCAGCGGAGCTAACGGTGGAGAGGAGGTCGCCTCCGCTCCAGCGTTCGTTCAGCTCAAAGTGGAAAGAGGTGGGAGGACTTCCATTTTACTCTTAAAGACCAACGACCAGTTCGCGCTTTCCACTTCTCCCCCGCCTCCTTTTCTTCCTTCTTCTCACCCTTTCCACTGTTGCCTGTTTTCTCTCCCCGGGGTGAAAAGGACCTCCTGCCTTGCAGATCTCGTGTCTGGTCGTCGGCCTATAAGTCACCGACCATAGAGGTAAAGCCTCCGCTTAACACGCAGCGGACCCAGGTTCGATTCCCGCGGCTGGCCGGTGATCTTTTCCAAGGATTTGGCAGCATCGGCGACGGACGTACCCACAACGCCAACTACAAAATCGAACACGAACGTCTTCTCAGTGGTGGGAAGAGCCGATAACAGCTTTTGTTGTAAAAAGGACTACTGGGGAACCCAATCTAGGTCACTCGAGGTCAATAGGATCAGCCGGACCTTCGCTTCCTTGGTCGAGGGAGTGCCCGTTGCCCAGGTACGTGTTCACGTCATATCAGGTTGGGCAGAAGTACTCAAAAATGTGATTTGGAAATACACATACTGGGATACATTAAAATAGTAGCTAAAATACTGATACTAAAATATATCTGTAAAAGAAGATGTATCGCGATACGTATCGGAAATGCTATTTTAAAGAGAGGTAAAAAGTATTTGGCAATACAAATACAGGAATACATTTTAGGGAGGGCAGAAATACCAATACAGAAATACTGATACTGCAATACATTTTTCAGAATTTCTTTGAGGCACCAACTGAGATGAAGTTTGAAGTGGAAGTTTTTGATCCCGAAATTACTTTCCCGTAGGCTTGGTACTTCGCCTTGAAGGTAGTGGTTCCGGACGACGAGGAGTCTTCAAGGGGCTTACAAAAACGTTCCATCAAGGACTGACCGTGGTCCCTTCCTTGCATCCTGTCTGTCTGACGAGGATGTGGAAAGACTTCGACCTCGAAATAAATTTTGTCACCCTAAACCCCATCAAACGTCACCACGCCCGTCCCCTAAAAACACCCTTGTCGACATTGATCACATGACGTCACGGTGTGAATGAACTGGTATTCTTTATCTGTAGGTGTGGCCTTGAACATAAAACTTTACCACGCTGCTGTATGAAAGGACAATACGTACTTTTGTTGTAGGTTATCTCGTTGAAGATCGTGCAGGCAGTGTCATTTGGCATTTTCGAAAATAGTGGACCACATGAAGCATCCTGAAACACATGTCTTCTGTTACGGTTGAAAAAAAAAGAACGATACGGTGACATCTCTGTTGTGAAGGCCCTTCCGCCGACCCTCCGCCACCGACGCATGGATCGCAGTCTCAAGTTTCGCTTAGCATCATCTAGGCAAGAGAAAGGTTAGCAGCGGGCATTGGATGCCAGCAGACAATGACTCAAGAAATCCCTACCTAAGGATCTATGGCAGAAGATGCTCTGACTCCACTCCTGGCACGCCACCTGGTTCGAGTCCCCGACTCACGCAACATCTTCTCAGAAGAGAGAAGAGGACGCATAAAAAATAGTTTGGAGAATCGGAAGGAACCTTGGTCAACATAGTAACAATGCCCCAGCATCTCCTTGACCCTAATGCCCTCAAAAATATTAAAAAACGCGCTCGGATTTTTTTTTTTTTGGGGGGGGGGGGGGAGTATTTTTTAAAAAATGTAACGAAATACATTTTATCCTGATTGTATCGCGATACAAAGAAACATTCCAAATGTATTTCGATACTGGAATACAGATACTGGTCAAAGAAATGTATCGCGACACAGAAATACAGATACGAAATATATTTCTGAAATACTATCGCGATACATTTGTATTGCGATACTGCCCAACCCTGGCGTGGAGAAAACGGGACAGGGGACGGAATAGAGGACAGTCGACGCAAAATGTTCTTTCCTGAGAACATTTTGCTCGACTCCCACGCCAGCCAACGGCGTGGGGGTCGAGCACGCTGCTGACTCAGCTATTCGCACGCGGTAATATTTGGATGGACCAATATACTACAATATTTTTGTTTGTTTTTCTGCTTTGTTTGAGCCTACCTCGGCGCAGGCGTTCATGGCGCAATTTGGCTCAAACGGCGCAGCACTTCCATCACGGGAAATTGTTTTGGCGCAATGCCGGCGCAAAATCCATCATTTTTTGGCGAAATGTAGCAAGATGTAGAAGGGTAAGTACGTTGGAACTACAATCACATCACTGCAATAAATGTTAAACGAACCAGAGCGTTCCTTTTAATCATCATCTGAAGATACATAATTTTGAAGGATGTCACTTGAAATGTAAAGTAATGTCACTTCTAGAGAGTTTTAAAACCGATATCATTTGAAATACTACAAGTGATACCACTTCGAAGTGATTTATGAAACTGACATCACTTGTAATATTTAGTGATACCACTTCAAGAATTGTCATTTTGATGTGCGTTTTTTAAACGACTGAGTGACGTCACCTGGCGATATTTTCGCCTGGGTAAGAATTCGCCGTATTTCCCATTTAACCCACATTGGCTCGGGGACCGTGGTAACGCCACTCACCAAACACCTACAGGCGCCGGTGTCCTCTACGAGGAAACACAGAAAAAAATTTAGAAGCGTTACCCTTCTCACCTTGTGGCAGAACAAGCTTTCAGGTGTTTTGCCGGCTCGTGCCGCCAACATTAGAAAGCTCGGCGATTTCCCCGAACATTTAGACTCAGGACTCATCGAGCTCAAGCCGATGATGGCCAGAGCCCATGTCGATTACCGAGCCCAAGCCGATCGTTACCAAACTCAAGCCGATTGTTGCTGAGACAAAGCCATTATTACCGAGCCTAGGACAATTGCTACCGACTCGAGCTCTAGCAGATTGGTACCGAAGTCAAACAGATTGATACCGAACCCAATAGGCCAATTGTTATCGAACCTAAGCCGCTTGCTGTCGAGCTTAAGCTGATTGTTACCAAGCGGAAACCGAAGTTGTGATGTGCACGACACAAAATAAAACAACCCACACTTTAAAAAAAAAAAAAAACTTTTAGCTTTTTTTTTATCTTGTTAAGAAGGAAGACCAGCGAAGCTGTACTACGGTTGGGAATGAAGTAATCGGCCGGCCGCAAGTCGGCAAGCCAGAGTGGAAAGGCTGGAATAGAGTTCCTCTATATGCTCGAAGCGGGTAGCTATACAGGATCTCTAGGCTGGAAAGAGTTGCCGGGGCCATCTATGAGCTAACGGCGGCAGCCAAACAACCGGCAAGCCGGTTGTCTGGGCTGCCGCCATCGCTCGACAGCTGGCAGTAGCTGTCCGGAGTGTTGTGGCGACATTTATTTGCTGGCGGACACGATCCTGGAGAAACCAGCCCTTAAAGGGATTGTCCGGTCAAATTTTGTATTCGAGAAACCAATTGAATATCATTGTTATTGCCTCGAGACGGATCGTACGTGCAATATCTGAATTTTGTATGCTCCTCCTCTGCGTGAGTAATTGAATTTATGCTGCTCGAATCGCATTCTAGCGTAAACGCTGCTTTCGTTGGCAACATTGAAGCTCTGACGTCACAAAACACAAAGCGAGCATTTTTGTCTGCTTCAGCGTGCTTCGTTTTTCTTGTTGTGCTCGACTTGTTTCGTAGTTGGGTGAGATTTTTGTTGCGCGGTTGGGTGCCACAACCACCGGGCAGCACATGCAGCCAAGACATGACGTTCCACACTTTTCCGCGAGACGTGCAGTGACGAGCGAAGTGGATCGTCGCCGTGCATAGGGCCTAGGTTCCCGTCAAGATCGAGATCCCGCTTATGCAGCAATCATCTCCACAAAGAGAGCTACGAGCTGAGCTCTAAGCGGACAGAAGGCTCGTAAGCTGAGGTGTGATGCTGTGCCAACGATAATAAACTACGTCCATCCACTCCTCGCCCAAATCGGATTAATCAATTTGATTATGCAGCGAAACCCAAACCAACAGCAAGGCCACCTGGAAACGATACCAGAAGTTGTATTCAGCGGCGTCTCAAGAAGGGGGGGGGGCGGTCGCGACGGGCCACGCGAGAGCGGGTTGGGGGGGGGGGGGGGTCGCGGCGGGCTATTGTCCGGGTGCCGCTGACCCTCGCGACGCCACTGGTTGTATTTAGCATGCGTTCAGCCCGATTCTGTTTGACCCGCGTGTGAAAATGGAGCGTGACTACGATTCATCAAGCTCGTCCAAGTCAAGTGACGACATGCATTTGAACGATTCGCCGTTTGTTTTCGATCCGCGGACATCGCCTCTGAGGGAGCGACCCGCAGCCTCATCACCGATCCAGTGGATCCGCTGACGTGTACCCAGATGCCGCTTCATGTACTTAGGTGCCGCTTCAGAGGAGAAATCTGCATCCTTTGCTTTGCAAGCGCCCCTAGTTCGGTCGGTGGCCGTCGCAGTTGTGTTTGCGCGAAACGGCATACGTTTGCTCGAAGCTTATGGCTGTCTGTAGGATTTCCCAGACCTCTCTTGGAGGGGTGTACACCCCCTAGTTTTCCTGGACACCCCTTGAATCTAAAAAAAAAAAATCTTTTTTTTTTTTTAGATTAAGTAGAAAACACCATTTCTCAGGTGTATATATAAAGAAAGGGAAACATACATTACGGGATTACCCGTTGAGGCGCATCTCCCCATCAAGGCAGTATAAACATAAAAAGCAAACCAATTTTTTTTTTTTTTACATTACGGGTATGAGCATTTGGTTAATAGACGTCTGTAATTTAGCTAGTGGACTAAAAAAGAAATTCAGTTTTATATTTTATCTAACCTCGCCTCGCCTCGCATCGCCCCCCCCCCCCCCCCCCGAGCCATTGGGACACCCCCCCTTGATTAGAATCCTGGGGAAACCCCTGGCTGTCTGCAGAGTAATTTCCTGCTAAAAGGCGTGACTTTTTTGCACATGCTTGGGAACTGCATTAAAGAACCGTATTTAGGTAGGGTACAGCCTAGGAGACTATATAATTCGAAACAAAATACAATACATTCATCGACCAACGCTTGTTATCCCGACCATCCGACAAACCTTTGCGTTTTGTGACGTCACGCAGCACCTACGGATGTCAGCCATTGCCACTGGCGAAATTCGGGGTGCAGTTTCGTACATAGGCTCATAAAAGGTTTAATTAATAACGGGAGATCATATATCAAAATAAAAGTGTCGTTTGTCTACATGAAGGCTCCCTCGACGTAACGAGCGCAAGAACTTAAGTACTTCCGGTTTTGACCGGACAATCCCTTTAAAGGGCCCCTGAAAAGAAAAAAGAAAACGTTTTTTAAACGGTCTGGTTGGGACACGCTTGTCAAAAAATAAAATTTTACGCGAAAAAAATTACATTTTAGAGCAATACTGACGGCGAGATTTCTTTGAAATTCTGCGCGCGAAGTCCATGACGTCATGGGTCATTTTGGAATGACCATCTCGGTCCCGAGGGCGAAGCCGATCCACGTCTCCTCCACGCGCCCGAAAGGCCTAGAGAAAACAAGTGGAAAGGAGGTGACTACCGACTAAATCGCGTCTCGCGCCGTCAATATTGCCTCTAATGTTTTTTTTTTTAACGTAAAATTAATTTTTTTACACGCGATTCACCACTTTTTTTTTTTTTATTGCGAAAGCATGAATTGTTTCTAAGAGCGAGCTGACGTCGTCAGTTTGAAGCGCGAAAACGGCACCTATAGTCGGTGACAGCTCAAGAACGAAGTGGAAGCTCCTCCCACCCTTTCTACTTCAGGGGAGCGAACGGTGGAAAGGAGGTTGCCCACCCTCCAGCGTTCGCACTACTAATGTGGAAAGAGATGGGAGGAGCTTCCGCTTCGTTCTTGACCTGTCACCATCTATAGACCTTTTCGTGTACTCTCGTCCCCAGCCACCTAATAGGCGTATCCGGTATGGGCAACGAAAAATAGAGAGTTTTAGAATAGGGGACCCCAAAGCTTGGGGGCCCCAAAGAAATAGGGGCTCACCACTGCGCATGCGCAGAACCCAAACTCCGTTTGGGGGTTTGGGTTGGCGCTTGGGCCCCCAATTGCTTGGGGCCGGGTTGCGTCGGCAAACATGGCGGCGCCCTTTCCGCTCGCTTCGGAGCGAATTCGTCATGGTCGCTGCAGTATTAGCCAATTTCATTGCCAATGAATAGTGCAACCGGCTTTCGCTTTGCTTTATCTCGCTCAAATCACAAAGAATGAGCGGTGGGCTCGCCCCATTTAAAGATTGTCCCTGAGTCTGGCCGTTCCTAAGCCTAAAGAGACGCGGTAATCGTTGACATGGCAACGTATGGCTACTCCGTGGCTCCGAGTGGATTTCGTTCGTGGCACGATACCTGCAGCTTGAAAACAAGTATTTCAAGGCTTCAAAGTCGCTCCAGCTCAGATCTCAATAGTGCAGCTGCTCGCAGAGTATGCGCGCTCGCGTTCGTCTCAGTCTCGGCATAGTTGAAGGCCTAAATCTTCGGCTGCAGATGGTCAAAGCGCACACGAACGCCCAAAAAATTCGAGAACGAGCCATACCTAAAACAGCGCGCAAGCACAGGAGGAAGAAAATAGAACACAGGAAAGAGCGCTGACTTCCAACTTATGTATTGTGAAAGAAAGAGAAAGAGGAAGCTTCAGACATGAAGCCCACGCGCACCCACAAGGTAAAAAGAAGAAAGAATAAAAACAGATACATTACTAAGTTGCAGTAGAAAAGGAGAAAACTGACATTATAAGGTCACGACGAAGAAAAGATGAGAAAAAAGAAGAAAGAAAAACAACAACGTGGGCTTCATGTACATGTCTGAAGCTTCCTCTTTTTCTTTCTTTCACAATACATAAGTTAAGAGTCAGCACCCCTTCCTGTGTTCTGTTATCTTCCTCCTGTGCTTGTGCGCTGTTTTAGGTATGTCTTCTAAGTACCAGCTAGCTCAACTCTCTATGTTACTACGAGAACAAGCGCCAAATTAGAGCGCTACGGATTGGATTGTTTCGGCTACACCCGAAGCGGGATGGCCGAACGAGTCGAGGCCGATCCAAGGCCAGAAGAAAATGGCGGAAGAGAAGGCTCCCGCGCGCGTTCGCTTCTCGATCGACGATGACATTTATGTGCTAAGCGAAGTGTACGCCACTAACCCATTCCAGGATTCCAGGAGATGGACTTCAATTGCCGAAAGGGTCTCCGAAGCAATCGGAAGAAATTTCTCCACGCGGGCCATCCGCGACCGGGTCGACCTGCTGCTGGCACAGTTTAATACGAAGCACAGATTTCCCGGTGACTTTTCGTAACGTAACGAAAAAAAAAACGGGTCTGTGTGAACAAGTCTTTAGCCACGGAGTAGCAATACGTTACCATGTCAACAGTTACGACGTATGTTTAGGCTTAGGAACGGCCAGAATCAGGTACGATCTTTAAAATGGGGCGAGCCCACCGCTCATTCTTTGCGACTTGGGCGAGATAAAGCAAAGCGAAAGCCGGTTGCACCATTCATTGGCAATGAAATTGGCTAATGCTGGAGCGACCATGACGAATTTGCTCCGAAGCGAGCGGAAAGGGCGCCGCCATGTTTGCCGACGCAATTCGGCCCCAAGCAATTTGGGGGCCCCACGCTATTTTTCGAATTTCACGTTGGGGGCGCGCGCCAACCCAAGACCCTGGGTTCTGCGCGTGCGCAGTGCTAAGCCCCAATTTCTTTGGGGCCCCAAAGCTTTGGGACCCCCTATTATATAACTCTTTATAACTGTCGTGCTGCTTCAGCTACAGGATGGGCTAAAAGCAAGCTACGCTTACCAGCGTCGTGCCTGTGACCGGGGAATGGCCCGTCGAATTCGCAGATAATTCCATTGGCGCACATGATAGCCTGGTATTTGAGGGCGTGCACTCTCTTGTGACCAGAGAAGTAAATCTTCTGATTCAGAGACGGTCGGCAGATGGGTCTTGCTGTGCCGTTCCAACTGGTGTTACCCTCCCTATTATTTGTACCGCAAGCCACAATAAAGTATCGTTTCAGCGCAAATGTTTTGCGTTTTAATAATTTTTCACTGTTAAGAAGTTCGTTCGTTGTCCACAATGGCGCTGCATGCGAAAAAGGCGAGCGTGCCGCGTTGCGTCGTCACAAACCCTATTCTATAAGCACGCTGCGTGAGGTGTCGTTGCGTTGGGTACCCCAAAGCGTTGGGTTCCCCAAAGCGTTGGGGCCCCCTATTCTAAAACTCTCTAATAATCCAACGTTTCAATTTGCAAATAGTAAAAAAAATAAAGGGGAGGCAAAACGAGTAAATGTGACGGTTACGCCTATACCCTAAATGCCCTCTATTGGCGTGGCAAAACCAAAACAATGTTTTCGCCCATACTGGAAGTGACGTCAATTCAAGATGGCGGCGCACTTGCAGAAAAGGTCTATAGTTTCCGCGATCCCAATAGAGGCTTTCCAAAAGAGCTTGTGGCCGGTGCCATTTTGAGTGTTCGTGCGTATGGCGCGTGCTTTGCTCGCTCTTCGAAGCGACGAAAACGCACGTGCGGGGCTGTGAAGATCGCACGGTCTACTGTTGTTTTGTAAACATTGGAAAGGTCTATAGGAGCGAAGTAAAGCTGATGGATTTTGCCTTCGGTTCCATTGGCTGGCGCGCGTCGACGGGGCTCCCATTGGCCTCTGCGGTCGTCAGTTTCCACGACCGCTCACCCCATGGCGCTGTGTGTCCATCAGTGCGCCGTTAACACGGAGCGTCCAAGGTCACCAGGGAAGCACGCGCGCTGACCGGCGACAAAAAGTACGCAGCAGACGAGAAAGGAGCAGACGAGATTTCGCATTCATTACTCACAAGTGCGCTTAGGTGTACCTCGAGCTTCTCTTTTAAAACAACTCTGCTGTAAAAAAAAAAAAAAAAAAAAAAGCGAGACGAGAAGTTTTTTTTATATTTTCTAATTGAAAATCACTGCTCGGGCTCCTTCGCTCGTGTGCTAATTGTCTAGTGTGCCACAGCGCAGACAAACCCAATATGTGTAATTTCGATTCCTTTAAAAAATGTTTAAAGCCCCTTTATTCTAGAAAGCCTGTGAAATGGCTAAAGAACGTGGCCGCTGTAAAGGGGAAAGGAGGTCAGAGAAGAGGGCGCTCGCAGGGGCTCTCTCGGGGCAGCGCCAAACAAGGCCCCAGCGGTAACGTCCAGAAACACGGACGCGCTCCGTTTTGTTTTCTTGTCTTCAGGAAAGAACATTTTGCGTCGACCCTCCTCTATTCCGCCCCTGTCCCGTTTCTCCACGCCAGGGTTGGGCAGTATCGCAATACAAATGTATCGCGATAGTATTTCAGAAATATATTTCGTATCTATATTTCTGTGTCGCAATAAATTTTTTTCACCAGTATTCTGTATTCCTGTATCGAAATACATTTGGAATGTTTCTTTGTATCGCGATACAATCAGGATAAAATGTATTTCGTTACATTTTGCAAAAAACACTCCCCCCTCCCCCCCCCCCCAAAAAAAAAAACAAACCGGGAGCGTTTTTTAAAATATTTTTGAGGGCATTAGGGTCAAGGAGATGCTGGGGCATTGTTACTATGTTGACCAAAATTCTTTCCGATTCTCCAAACTATTTTTCTATATCCTCTTTTCTCCTCTGAGAAGTGTTGCATAGTCGGGGACTCGAACCAGGTGGCGTGCCAGGAGTGGAGTCAGAGCATCTTCTGCCATAGATCCTTAGGTAGGGATTTCTTGAGTTATTGTCTGCTGACATCCAATGCCCGCCGCTAACCGTCTCTCTTGCCTAGATGATGCTAGGCGAAACTTGAGGACTGCGATCCATGCGTCGGTGGCGGAGGGTCGGCGGAAGGGCCTTCACAACAGGGATGTCACCGTATCGTTCTTTTTTTTTTTCAACCGTAACAGAAGACATGTGTTCCAGGATGCTTCAGGTGGTTTACTATTTTCGAAAATGCCAAATGACACCGCCTGCACGATCTTCAACGAGATAACCTACGACAAAAGTACGTATTGTCGTTTCATACAGCAGCGTGGTAAAGTTTTATGTTCAAGGCCACACCTACAGATAAAGAATACCAGTTCATTCCACCGTGACGTCGTGTGATCAATGTTGACAAAGGCGTTTTTATGGGACGGGCGTGGTGACGTTTTGATGGGATTTAGGGTAACATAAAATTTATTTCGAGGTCGAAGTCTTTTCGCCTCCCTCGTCCTGAGACAGACAGGATGCCAGGGAAGGGACCACGGTCAGTCCTTGATGGAACGTTTTTTTGAGCCCCTTGATGACTCCTCGTCGTCCGGAACCACTATCTTCAAGGCAAAGTACCAAGCCTACGGGAAAGTAATTTCGGGATCAGAATCTTCCACTTCAAACTTCATCTCAGTTGGCGTCTCAAAAAATTTTAAAAATGTATTGCAGTATCAGTATTTCTGTATTTGTATTTCTGCCCTCCCTAAAATTTATTCCTGTATTTATATTCCCAAATACGTTTTGCCTCTATTTAAAATGTATTTCCAATACGTATCGCGATACATTTTTACAGATATATTTTACTATCAGTATTTTAGCTATTTTTTTTAATGTATCCCAGTGTTTATATTTCCAAACACATTTTTGAGTATTTCTGCCCAACCATGCTCCACGCGCCGATCTCGTAAGCTTTTTGTGAACTATCGATTTGAGGGCACGATGGGATCCCTCGAAATGCTCCTCCTTTCTTTTTTCTGTCGTGGATTGTTGTTGTTTCGTGGGTAGGCCAGTGGCTGATCCAAGGGGGGAGGGCGGGGGCAGCCGCCCCCCCCCCCAAACGAAGTCGACCACCCCTCCCCTTCTCGGAGGGCAATTTGACATGGGTGGACCCCCAGGTGCACACGAAAGAGTGGGAGAATAGTATCCTTAGAAATTTTCCGCCCCCCCCCCCCCCCAAAACGGAGCTCTGGATCCGCCCCTGGGGTAGGCCACCGCGCGTATTGTTTGTGCAGGCTGAAGGGTTACCTCAGAAGCGGCTCTGCAGTCTGCACTACCATATGGGTAGGGTTGCGTCAACCAGTTTATTTTTACAGCGAAACTGTATACGACTCGCAGGGAGGATTTTTAAAGCTGTTAAGGGCTAGATTCCCCAAAACCGTGTCCCCCGCAAAAAAATAAATAAAAAAAATAAATGATGACATTGATTTTTGGACACCTACCGCCATCTATGGGCGACGGCGGCAAGCCACGTAACTGGTTGACGCCGTCGCTCATAGATGGCGGCAGCCTTTCCACTCTGGCTTGCCGACTTGCGGCCGGCCATTACTTTCCATTGTACAGCTCCGCTGGTCTTCCTTCTTCACCGAAACAGAAAGGCTGAAAGTTATTTTTTGTGTCAACGATTTCACCAAACAGAAAAAAAAAAGATTTCACTGTTTGAAGCGAAAAGCGCATATCACGTATACAACATAAAGTACAGCATTTGTTTCAATAAAGAACAAGCACAAAACAACCCTCCGAAACACATAACTGACGATAAGGCGCTCCTTATAACAATGCAAAGTACGTAGCGCTCACCGCATACGTTTCTCGGTAAAGATTACTGTTGCGCAAGCTGCCGCGGCGACAGCAGCTTGCGACGGGGGAGTGACGTCACTAGACTTACGTGAAACACAAGGGTGTTTCACGTAAGAGTCACAAAAATCCCTAAAATTAGTATATTCAAGGTAAGAGGATAAAGTTCTCGGGACCACATTACTCCTGGTGGCGGACGTAAAAAAATGCGCGATATTTACCAATTAGCTGGATAATTAACGAAAATTACTAATCAACTTTTTAATTAGTAAAAATAGACATATGGCTCCATTTAGAAACTTGCTCAGCGTCATCGAAAACCACTTAATCAGTAATTTCCAGAAATACCTGCTCCGCGAATTACCATTCGCGGAGCAGGTACAAGGCTGGGGCTCTCATAAGAGACGGAAAAATCGCGCGAGTGCCTTACCGCAACCGTCAGCCTTGTACCTGCTCCGCTAGTGGTAACTTTAGTGCACTATCACGTTTATCATGCGCCAGTCTTCGTGAAAATGACTGATTTAGGGGTTTTTGATGACGCCCAGCAGGTTTCCAATTGGAACCATATGCTCGTTTTCACCAACTAGAAAGTGGGCAACCTGGGGATTACAAGCGTTTGGCCCAGGTTTCCCCTCCGACAATCATGAGTGGTCATCTTCACCACGAGGGGGCCAAGGGCAACTGGCCAATGCTAACGTTTCCTGGATATTTTTTCGTACGCAGTGAAAAAAACATCGAGGAGGCGCTGCGACCAGACAATGGACAAGTTACTAAAAAAAGTAATTAAGCAAGTTGCTGAGTATGTGAAACCCCGCAAGTAGTTTGAGTAGAGTAGAAGTTACTGCAAATAGAAAGTAATTGAGTAAATTACTAATTACCGTAAATAAAAGTAGCGAATTACTATTACTTTGAAGTTACTCGTATACGTTATAGTTATGATAAAAAGAAACTGCATAGGTTTCGATCCGTTAGCGAAATTGTGCTAGACAAATGTGGATCGGATATCTTCAAAGAAATGCTTTAATAGCTGGTTCTGCTTCTGCGTGCCTAATTTGTTTTGTACTTTTGCTTGTTTTAGTCAATGGCATAAATGTGTCATTTCTCTTTGAGTTAGCACCCCGAACTGATTTTTAGACACGTTTGCTTGTTTACGTGTGCGTAAATGCACTAAATGTCCGAAGTAAAGTACAAAGTACATTAGAGGAGTTATGTATATCATGTAAAGTAGTAAGTACACTTATATTATTACTTAATTGTATTATATAAATACCTTCTTTCAAGGATAAATACTAGTATTTTAACAGAATCTTACATGATGGCACATTTCATTCCTTCTTGATGTTATGTATTACCTAAAGAAGTACTTGAAGTAAAGCTACAAAGTAAAATTAGAGTTATGTATATCACATAGAAATGGTAGTTACACCAGATGCAATGTACTTAAAGTAGCGTACTATAAATACAACATATTTCAAGGTAAAGTACTACTACTTTTAACAGAATCTTACATGATGGCACATTTCATTCCCTTTGCAGTGTTTTTTTTAACTGGTTAGAGTACATTGCTCAGAAGGTAATCGGAGTGCATCCGTTTTACGAGAAATAGCGGAAATATTGTATGATCAAGTCGCACAATGTAGTTGTTTTACTCTGGCTGATGAACTATTTAACGCATTACCTTATGGGGGCCTTATTTGTGTCGGTCTTATATAGCCGTCACTACCTCACTCAGAGAAATGACCAAATGACGTCTTGAAAGAACGCGTTTTCACACAACGATACGCCATTTTTTTTTTTTCAAATTCGGGGAATGTACGTTGAATCGGAGTTTTACTTTCGAAAGTAAAGTACATCTGAGAATGTACTTCGTAAAGTACAAGGTTTCTAAACAGTAGTACTTTAAGTACCATGTACTTAAAATAGTTCCAACACTGCTTGTTTATTATTATTATTTTTTTTATATAAAAACGTTGGGGAATTATTAAGGTTTCTTGAACGATCTGAATCTGAAGATCTGCATATTATAGTTTGGAGAAAGGCAACGCAAAAAAGGTCCCCTATGTTGCCCTTTAGCACGCGATTCTTCGAGCAGCACAAACACGGCAGCACCAGATGAGCTTCAGAGCAGGTGCTGCATTTTGTTGTCTCTTTGGAATGGTGTGCCTGATCAGCATTTTATCCTGTCGTGGGCGGGAGTTTATACGTAGGGGAGAAGCGGGGACCAGCCCTTTCTTTAAAATGGTCAAGTCTCCGTGACTTCGGGACACAAAACGGCCTCCTTGGGCTAATCCCTTAACAGTTATGGCCTCTGTTGTCGTGCTTGTTCTCTTCCCTTTCTGTAGTCATTGTTTGCGAGGGGGCTGGAAAAATTTTGGAGGGTTTCGGACTCTCCAACCCATTTCCTTCACTTCTCTCCACCTTTCTACATGCTTCTCATATTTGCAAATATCATCTGACGTTCCAAAATCTTATCTCGTTTGTGCAGGAATGTTTGTTGATAGGCAAAACAACCACTAAACTTCAAGAAGTAATTTGAGTTACTTCTCAGCCTGTATATAAAACGTTTTGGTACAGTGGACTTACTTTTATTTCGCCAATCATTTGGTATAGTGCAGCGGGCAATCGTTGTAGGTGATACCACAGCTTCGCTGGCCAACCACCTTCACAACGCAAATTAAAGCCCCGATATTTTTTTTTCTATTTCTTTCGTTCGGTGTTTTTTGGGAGGGGAAAGGGGGGTTAATTTTATCCAGATTGTGTGTTTTTTGTGTAAATTGGTTAACCAATTTACACAGAAAGCACCGAATCTGTAAAAAACAAATACCCCCCCCCCCCCCGCAAAAAAACAAAAGAAAACACCCAAATTAAAAAAAATAATTCGGGAAATACGGAATTTTGCATCCGGGGTCAACCGTTCAGCGCTGCTCCTCGCCTTTTTCCGGCGGTCGCGCGCTCAACGGCCCCGCCTTGGAATTCACAGGCTTTCTAGAATAAAGGAGGCTATGGCAGTACATGAGAACACTGGCAAATGCAATAGATTTCAGCAATGATTGGATTCGTGATACGGCAAGCATCATAACAAAGCCATTCAAAGTGCTCACTAAAAATCAAGTAAAATAATATTTTCTCAGTAATATTATTTACAATGAAATAAGGACATTGAACACAAACAGACAAGACAGCCTGTCTTGTCTGTTTGTCTTCAATGTTCCCCTTTACTTATCGTAAATAAGAAACCAACAAGCTCAACCATCTACAATATTATTATTGTAATATGTTTAACTCTTTTATGAACCCCTTAATGGACACAAAAGACAATCTGTGTGGGAAACAACATTTATTAACAGTCTCCACCTTTCCACAAGAAAACAAACAAAAATGCATACACACAATCACATACACACCTGCACAACTCTGAGGAGTTCAATCAAAGGTTTTTCAATGTTGCAGACACAGCCAGGAAAATGAAAGATATTTAAACATCGTTAGCAGTGGGAGAAGAAACTTTAGTGGCTAACTTGTCAATCTGTCCTCACGGAAGCAGAAGTTCAAACCATGTCACGCCTCTTCTTGGCTAAAGCTTTAGGGACTCATCAACACCAGCCCATGCAGTTGGTGTTTGCTCAAAATGCAATGGCACAATTTTTCTCGTTGGCATGAGGAATGGTAACAAAAATAGAACAGCCAAGAATTGAAGCCAAGGAAATGGCTTCGTGAAATGTCATGTCCAAAGAAGAACACGGACACAGATCGCCGATCCCTGTTAAATATTATGACATGCCTTTACTATCCCGTCACATAGGAGTTATTACAGGAGTCACAATTAACCTGGAAGCAACATGGAAATAAGAAAAACAAAAGGGTAGTTTGAGAACTAGGTAAACTAAAAATCTGCATATGTCTCAATAAAACAAAGAAAATTAAAAACCCTGGAAACGCAATTATAGTACACAATTTTCACGCAAACCCCACCTCCGTCCCCACCCCCAACAAAAGACATTCATCAGTTAAACAAAAACCTGCCTCAATTATGCCGCAGTAAATCACACCAATACTATGAAAAATAAATTGCAACCCATCAAAGAACCACATTTCATGGGTTTCTTAGTGTCAAAGCGTGTTCTATACAACTCGTCTGAAGGCCTCCCACAAGCTTCCCCAATTCCGTCCTTGAAATCACCGCAATGAATTTGGCCCCTCTCAGCAGCTACTCTTACAATGTGTGCACGCACATGGAGCAATCGATGCAACCATATATCGTATTCACAAACAAAGCCTCAACTTTTAACTTTATGCAAATAATTCTCCTCGGCAGTAAATAACCCCGTTCGGTCGCAAGCCTGACATCTCTGCAGTAGACCGTAAAGAGATTCAAATCGCTGCAACTCAGAAAGTGGGTCAGTATGCCCTCCGTAAACTTCCTAACACAAAGTGCAGTGTATTTGAATACAGAAACTTTTCAAATATCTGGCAAGTTTAGACAGTGTAAACCCATCTCTCGCCATACTGTTTCATCACAACTTGGCAAACAGTGGAAGCTAACACCCCAGAGGGTCAATCAGTGTCGGATGGGGCATCCGACAGATCATCCCAGTGTGCTTTGATCCGTCCCTGTGATTGGCTCAGGGGGGCATAGCGATTGCTCTTAGCCAAGTTATGCTGAAACTGAGTATAGTACAGCGATTCAGCTCAAAACGAAGGCATCTAATCAAGGTTTCAGAGATAAAACCACTTTTGACTGCTTGCTTTCTGCGAAACTTAAAACAGAAGCTAAAATACACTTTAAATGTCAATATCTTTTTCTTCTAATTATGCCAATTTGAGTTAACTTTTGCTTCAGGGAAGAAATCGTCTGCACATTTGAGTACTGTGGTCTAGGATTCTACAGTAGATAAGAAAACTCAGATATATAATAGGAGTCCACAACAGTAATAAGAATATAACAACTAAATAAAAAAAAGAGGGAAATCACCAATTAAAACATAAGCTATTTATTTCCTGTCCCTTTATATCTATTCAAATAAACACCATACTGTGTCAAGTCATCGATGTTAATCAAAAAGCAAGAAATGACTCCTTCGGGATAATGCTGTCGACTGCGGAGGACATTAAGTTGCGTGTAAAATAATAATTAGCGGATCAATTACCTGAAATCCACTAATTAACTTTTGTAGTGATAGCCTTAGCTGGCACATTCCAATTAGTGAACGTGTTGGCAGACATCAAAATATGCACTTGCTGCTGTTAGAATTTAGACAACTAAATTCTGCCCTGCACTCTTTTCTGACAAATTGAATCTGTCAGCATGAGATACTGAAAACATGAAGAAAAAAGCAGCGGAAGTCCCACTTCGGAAGATGACGTCCGCAGCAGGTGTGAGTAGCCAATCATTGCGAGCCAATCAGACAGTGCCACATTATCTCGGGGAGTCATAAAAAAGATGCACCACACTCTGCTGCATCACGGGGTCACGTGGTCACAGAAAAGAGCAGAGTGCGGCAGGTCTCCCCAGGATATTCGCAATGATTCGTAAATGCCACATTTTTCCCCTTCTGTGTGGTGAACTCCAGACAGCTTAACTTTGCCAGAGAACAGCACAAAATAATGTTTAGTTGTCGGAATTCTAAGAACTGCATATTTTGAAGGGGGGCAAGAAATTTCCGATTCGGAAAACGACCGCTAAAACAAATGTATTTGAAGTTCATTAGTGGGCTGAAGGCAACTAATCTGTTAGTTATCACTTTGCAATCTCTACCTGACGTCTGCCACGGTCAATAACTTTATTTTGAAGGAAGAACTTTTGTAACTTCTGCCTCTTTTTCAGAAAGCATTCTCAGTAGTTGGTGAAAACCCCTGCACAGTTGCTCCTCCCCCAAAAAGGCCACATCGAATCGGCAGAAACAATCTACAATGATGTCAAAAATAGTACCTCTCCATATCTCTAGAATAAGATAATTTCTCAATTTAAGACGGAGATTTAGTTTTCCCACGTTCTTTCACAACTTCATCCAATACACTCTCTGAAATGTATCGACGACGGACAGTGTAAAAACTCTCAAACTTAAATCTTCCGACAGTGAATGACACATTAGCTACATGGGTGATCTACTTTATTGCGACTGCTACTGTGCAGTAGAAGAGAGGGGCAGCTTTTGATGCACACAATACGCCTCCACCTTTGCAAGTTACCGACCGCTCGTCCCCCTCCCCCCACCTTCCAACAGTAGCAGAATGAAACAAGCATGTTCACGCAAGCAAGCAATAACAGCCCACTGGATCTCCATCCTCCCAAACTGGTCTCCGCATCAAAAGCACTCTTTCACCATCCAAAGATGCGTACGAACAAGGGCGGCCTTCCTTCCAAGCGACAAACCCACAAGGGTATTACAAATTCTCGTTTTCCCCCTCAGTATCTTACAGATCCTTCCCGGCACTGCGCAAAGGTGGAGCAAATGCCGGACCAAAGTCGTAGAACGACGGGC
This sequence comes from Ixodes ricinus, assembly GCA_037355805.1. NCBI lineage: Eukaryota > Metazoa > Arthropoda > Arachnida > Ixodida > Ixodidae > Ixodes > Ixodes ricinus. Next base: position 18,064 of record JAZHYW010053295.1, on the reverse strand, counting down.
GGAAATCGGGGGTACGCCGGGGGCAAGCACGGGCAGACGACGGCATCACGTCGGGTTTGAGTTGGCGATGCGGGGGACGTCGAGCACGTTGTGCCCTCCCAAAGCGTGGTTTTGCTGCTGGGAGACGCCTGGGCCCTCGAGATAGAGCTTGAGCTGCTGCATAGTTTCCACGTCGACCTGGGACATTAGTTCCTCGAAGTGCTGGTCCCCGAGCGATTCCCTCAGAGCTCGCATCTGTGAGCACAGGTAGTCCTTCAGTGCCACGGTGTGCACGGGATCTTGCCGGGACAGCTGTCGGGCAACAAACCGTTAGAAAATATTAGGCCTTCGGAACACTGGCGCGAGTATGGTGCCTAGAACGCAACTCCCACTAAAGCATAAACTCGTTATAACAGATCTTGACACCGTTGAAAATTTTGGTCTGCTGCAGAAAGCAATGTGTACGAATGCAGATATTCTTACTGTGCAGACTTTGACGTGGATTATGACTGGAGTCTGTTCTCACCAGTGAGACTGACAAGATAAGAAATAAAACTGGTTTATTGAAACTTCTGAACTTTGAAAGGTAGTGATGATTTTTAATTGATCTGTGCCGATGGTCGTCGTCACTGTGTGCTAAGGTTCCTACGAGGCTTGCGAGCTGCCGAGAGCAATGACGGCAGTACGCAAAATGCATGCCACTGCTGCCGAACCAAAAGCCGCGCAATGTCAGGAATAACGACTGCCGTCGAAGAGTCCGCTATAACGGAACAGCTGGACGACGTACAAACTACCTAATACGGTCCGTTATAACGGAATCTGTAATATAAGCCAACTTTGCTCGGCGGAATAGATAAGAACACAGATTCAAACTTCACAAATGGGTACGTTGCGACCGGACGTCAGCAGTAGCCAGATCTGTTGTCAGGATGTTATAATACCGCGTCTACAGCATCTTCACTTGTGGTCCCTCGGTTTCCGCCTCACGATGTCACACTTGCACCACTCTGTTAACCGCCACAGCCCTGGCGGGAGCCGGTTCATCTGTTTTTCACTCTCCAGCTTGGCAGTTTATGGAGGCTTTGGTGGCCACTGAGCTAGGACGCTGACGACGGCGGTGTCGCTTGCGTTCGCTCGTCTCTTTTGCCAAAACTTCTATGTAAACCAACCCCCGGGATCGCGACGTCCGACGGGACGACGTATACTGTTTTCCGCGACGTCTTTCGTCGCCACCTTCGGGACCGCTTGCGAAGGTAAGGGTGGGACGGGAAGCTAAACACATCGTTCAAAGGTGCGCTCCAATGCACCGTAGTGTGAGAAACCAGGGATGTTTTGGAAGGAGAGTAAAGTCAATTTCGACATTCAATTTTGTGGTTGAGGAACGAAGCAGAGGCAAACAGAATATTGCCCAAATACAAGTACAAATATACCAGTGCCTGCTCTACAAATTCATTTTAAATTCAACCAAGTGAAGTGTTAATACCTTAAGTAGGGGACACTACCTGGACATTTCTACTTATTAACTGCTCATACTACAATCGGTGTGAAATTAGCAGGTGGTGTTTGTATGCCACGATAGAAGGAGGGCATGCAAAGTTTCAGCCCTGTGAACCAATTTTATGAGGTACTATACCCCCAGACACGGCGCTTTGTATGGAATCTAGCTCAATGAATCTATCGTTGAGAAATGGTGTTGATCACCACATATTCTTCTGGTGGAATCGCATTCTGAAATACTTGTTTCCAATTACCATGAAAAAATATCTGTAAAAAGTATGCAATTAAAAAAAGATTGATGAGAGATTTTGTAAAATTTACATTTGCCAAGTTTTGCAAATTGCACGTTTTTCATCATAAAGGAACATGAAACTGCAAAATCTAACTTCATAGTAACCAGCTCGGAGTAAAAATTTCGGCATATAATCCGTAAATATGCAAGTCTCTCGAGTAATTTCATACTGAAACGATAGTTTTATTAAGGTGGGATTAGCTGCCAAAGTGAAGCTGAGATAAATGCACTTGAAGTTTCAAGATAGACGTTTTAAAAATTTCTTTTTGCGTCTTCAATGTCTGAAATTTTGTCCAGCAGTGCAGAGTGATGTCTTCCTCAAACTTCTTCTGATATACGAGCATTGCTTTCAGCTATTTTCACTTGTCAGATGACGAGTACAACGCAGTGCAGCACACCTCTCACCAACATATAAAGAATAATTATTTTTGACATCGTTTGTCACGTGCACATTGACAGACTTTGTGAAAGTGTTCCTTGTTATCCATACATGCAAAAGCTCTGCAGTTCTGAATATGAATTTTTTGGAAAAAAAGATGCAATTCAGGATAGTGTCCCCCCTTAAGTAGGGGCAAAGGGAAGTCACATTGTACTTATAGTACTATTTCAAAAAGGTTTAGAAAACTTGTACTTTACTTGAAGCACATTCTCTGAGTTCGTACATGTACTTTACTGAAAGTATTTTGTTTTTTCTGGTACTTTCATAGGAGAGTACAACTCTTGACTTCGAAGCACAGTGCTCGTCAAGCATACGGAACACTTGTGAAATATTGAGTGCAGAAACAACATAAAATATCAGAGAACTGCGCATGTTTATGTGAACTGAAGGTATGCTACGGACATAGTGGGACACAAAGAGAAATAGTTTAAGGCTAGCGCCAGCTATGCACGAACACATAGAAAAAAATAAAATGGAACAAGCCAAGAGTAGGCTTAGCATGTGTTCCAGATTAGTTTGCTGAGCACTGTACATTCCCCAAAGTTGGTCTTGTTAAATTTGTATAAACAGTGCTTTGTCAACTCTGAAGCCACTTTACTTTATCTAATATTCGCCGTCATTTCCGAAAATTAACTGATGTACCCCCAATTACCCTTAAGCAATGCATACCAGTTAAAAAAAGAAAGAAAACACTGTATAGGGGAATGAACAGGCATCATGAAAGATTGTTAAAAAGCAGTTGTACTTTACTTTGAAAGTATGTTGTATTTATAGCACTTTTCTTCAAGCAAAGCATCAAGAAAGATTGCGTTAAAATGTACTTGTACATTACTTTGAAAGTACATTGTATTTATAGTACTTCACTTTAAGTACATTGCTACTCCAGTCATGCTTACTACTTTACTAGAAGTACATAACCCTTCGTTTACTTTGTACTTTACGTCAAGTACTTTTAGAGCGCAGCTCTTAGGTGCCCGTTTCTGGGTTGAGCGGCATTGCCTTCAGCGACGGCGTAACCGCATGACGTCACGAGGGTGACGAGTGACGTCACGAGGGTCACCAGTGATGTCACGAGGGCCACCAGTGGCGTCACGAGGGTCACGAGTGACGTCACGAGGGTCACGTGTGACGTCACCGAGGGTCACCAGTGACGTCATGAAGGTCACCAGTGACGTCACTGAAGGTCACCAGTGACGTCACGAGGGTCACCAGTGACGTCACGAGGGTCACCAGTGACGTCACGAAGGTCACGAGTGACGTCACGAGGGTCACCAGTGACGTCACGAGGGCCACGAGTGACGTCACGAGGGTCACGTGTGACGTCACGAGTGAAGTCACCCTCGTGAAATCACACAGGCATACCCTCCCCTCCCCTCCTCCTCCTCAAGAGCTGCGCTCTAATTCGGCATTACAGAGAATTGTAAACATTTTTCATTTTTTAGATGTACTTTACGTCAACACTGAGTGACATAGACATGTCACACTAACTGTGAATGGTCACGTGACAGATTTCTCATTCGTAGTCCTTTCATGTGGGTTTTCGGCTGGCAGGTGCTTAGATTTTGTAGTGAGTACTTAGACGTCTGTTGTTGAAATAAGTGGAGGTGTTACAGTAAACTTTCGTTAATTCGACCTCGACGGGACCTTGAAATTTGGTCAAATTATCCGAATGATCGAATTAAAAAAAGGACAGAAAAACGGTTAGAATTAAACTTCCTTTCATTGTCCCAAGTACTCACGGATGGTCTGCTGCCATCCGCGCTTAAAACACGTGTCCAAAAGCATGCTCCGGAGAGCGGCGATGTACCTCAGCACGCACTTGGCATTTTCCTCGAGGGAAAAGTACAGCTCAGCAGCCTCAAGTCCCACCTCCAGGTCAACACACTAGGGCGCTCGGATGGGGAACTTTCGGCGGTATCCTCCTCGCTTTCATCTCCGCGTCCACCACGGCCAGTCACGTCAGCCACGATGTCGCCATCCGTACGTTGCCCGCATATTGCGACACCATTGTCCACATTCACCAAGTCTTCAAACGAGACGTCACCCAGGACAGAGAGCAAATCCGAGTCTTCGGTGGAAGACAGCTCCCCGCCAGCGGCACCCGCATCGTCCCCAGTGTCCGGTGCAGACACGGCAACCGTGGGCACGATGAACCCGCATGTCTTGAAACTGTTGGCAATTGTTTCCGATTTAACTAGCTCCCATGCACGAGCAAGAATGTGCATTGCACCAAGTATGGGGATATGGTAGTCCTTGCCACTTTCAAAGCAGACGATCATCCGTTGCAGCAGCATTTTCCTGTACAGAACCTTCAAGTTTTTTATGACACCCTGGTCGAGTGGCTGCATGGTCACTGTCACATTTGGCGGCAAAACTTCAAGGCGCACTGCCCGCAGTCCTTGGACGTCAACATGTGCGCTGCAATTGTCCACGATGAGGACAACACGACAATCTTTTGACGCAAACTTCCGATCCAGCTTGACAATCCATTCCCTGAAGAGTTTTGCCGTCATTCAGGCTTTGGAGTTTGCTGCATAGTCAACTGGGAAAGTTTTCATTCCCTTAAAACAACGTGGCTTGGATGCTTTCCCCAGAACAGAGCAAGCGGCACCGCTCGTTCCGGAAATGTTGGCGGGTATCAACACAATTAGTCGCTCTTTGCTGCGCTTTCCGCCGGTGCACACGTCGTCCTTGAATGCTAGCGTTTTGTCCGCGAGCATTTTGTAGTAAAGAGCAGATTCATCTGCATTGAAGATGTCATCTGGGTGGTATGTCCTCAAAATGTCTTGCAGCCAGTCATTTTCCCAATGCTCACAGCACACTGCAGGGTCAACATCTGCCCGCTTGCCTTAGATTGTACAGAATATGAACTGGTGTCGACTCTTGAACCTTGACAACCAACCATCTGAACAAATGAAGTCAGGGCGTCGAGCATGCTTGCAAATACCCGAGCCTTTTCACAGACGACAGGTCCGCTGAGAGGCAAGTTACGGCTTCTCATGTCACGGATCCACTGGAACACAGCCTTTTTGACATTTCAGCACGCCGACATTCGCAGCCATTTTCTTTCGTTGGTTAAAGTGCTCTTTTTGTTGAGCCTTGATGCTCTTTGTCCTGTTGGCGATCAAGGTGGCAAGCGTGTGTTCTTCAAACCATACTTGTCTGCAATCCCCTTCCTTAATACACCCTTCGCAACCTCTTCAAGAATGGCCGTCTTCGTGCCAAAGGAGAGCAACATGTGCTTCCCGCGTGATGGCCTCTCGAGCCAACCAACCGTTGCCTCTCCGCTCAATGAAATGCCGCTGCTGAAGCCAACCGAGCTCAGCCTTTGTTCTAAACTCAACCACTCAGCGACTAGGCATCAACCGTGCCGTGTGCAATAGAAGCGAAAATGGTTGTTTGTGCAACGTAACTAAACGTCACGTCCTCAGAAAATCGCGCACTAGAAAAAAAAAACATTGAAAAAGAAAGCTTTACAAGCCGACTTTGGTGCCGGGCGGCCAGACCGTCGGCGACAGAGAAAAGTAACAATAAAAAAAAAAAGGAAAAGAGAACCTGCACTTTATGGTGAGCAAGATGGACCGCACACTTTATGGCTCTTTGCTTACGATTGCACCCCCAATTACCCTTAAGCAATGCATACCAGTTCGTGACGTCGCCCTGATTCCTTGCGCCTTCCGGGCGCATAGTTGGATGATTTCAACCTTTTCTGAACGCGCACAAAAACGCGCTGTGACGTAGTAGGGCGCTTCTCTCCGATATCCTCTCCCGGTCAATCGGCGGAGGGCACCAGTTCCGGCTCCGCGTTTCTTCGCCGTCGGGGGCATATGCTCTTCGCTCGCCCGAAAGCGCACCGTCCTAACCAACGCGCACGCTTGTGAACGTCGCTGAAGGCAATGCCAAGAGAACCTGCGCTTTGTGGTGAGCAAGATGGGCGCGCAGAAAAGCACTTTGCGAGCGCGCGCTGTTCTCCGCTCCCGACTACGTGCTATGTTCTCCGTGCTACTCCACGCCAGGTTGGTTGCACTGGCTCGTGTCATTCGCTACGGTCCGTCCCAACGGCGTAGAGAAGGAGGCGCATATTTGCAGATGTTTGGCTTTGCAGCAAATGCCAGTGTTTCGCCGTACATTGATCGTTTTCTGACGCAGTGCCGTGGAACATGAGCCCGCGCGCATTTGCTCGGGACAAATTATCCGATGCAGAGTCCTCCCCAGTTCGAACTATCTAACTTTTCCTCTCATAGAAATGTATGGGCACTTGCCAGGACTTTTGAGCAAGATAGAATTAAATGAAAAGTCGAATTAACCGAGGTCGAACTAACTAAAGTTTACTGTATTATGTTCGCATCCATAACATTGCTTCCAAGATTTTATTGTCACCACCGAGACTTTCGCAGGGCTGGCTAAAACCTCAGCGACAAGATTGGTGGCAGTAGAACAATCCAACCTCAACTCGTAGAACTGCATACATATGGCAACAAATATTTTTATCCTTCTGCTAAGTTGTCCTGTCAAGGTTGAGACAAAAGCAGGCTTCCAGACCTCTCGCTGGCATTTCATGGAAAAGACCTTATAACAAACAGAGCTCACCTCAATCTTGCGAGAGTCGTGCTCACTTTCGTCTTCACCCGTCGGGACTGGCTCGTTGTCGAGCATTACCAGAGAGCTGTGGACAGATCGAAAGATGTTAACAAAATGTTTGCTTTCAACCAAACTGAAAATTGGCCTCTGCAAGTAAAGAAGCAAAATCAAATTCCATACAAGGTATCTACTTTGACCTTGGAAGACATATTATAAAAAAATTAAGCATTCTGGAAGTGAAAGCAAGGAGACTGTGATGCCCACAAAACAGAAATGAAAACTCACTCCACTTGAGCTCCAAGGTTGTCACATTTTGTTACATCGTTCAGCACTTCCACAATGGCCAGCAGGATCCCGCAGATGCGCTCGTACACAGCGCTAAAACAGAAACAACAAAAAAAGAAAAAAGAAACACCAATGTGTCTCACAAATGCAGGCATTCCTCTGTGAACTCCAAAGAGCCACCACAGTACCACTGGAGCTCAGACCATGTGAAGCACAAGTTTTCACTGCAGGCTCAAAGATCACGAGTTTGATTCTCGCTGTACCAGTGTGCGGACAACTACCACATGTTGCTCGCATAATTTGCGCCCACCGTAATTTGCCACCCCTAACTTAAAGGAGCTGCGCAACAATTTCAGGGCTTTGCTTAAATAATTGTGGAAGTTGATGCCTGACACTTCTGAAGTGAACTACAGAAAACAGATTTTGCCTAGATACGCTAGTTTTTATTTAAAAAAATGAAAAAGATCCAGGTTTTTGCCACCTCTCAACTCGCACATCGTCTTCCGGGTCACGTGCGCAGTGACGTCGATGGGGTAGGCGCGGGGTTCCGGTAAAGTTCTCTCTCTAGAGCCATCAGTGAGCAGCGAGAAAACCGCTCGCGACCACGTGACCACGTGCTGGCGGGCGCAGCGCGAACAATATGGTGAAAGGAGGAAAGTCTCATCCGGGTCTGGCCATACCCGTCCGGCCCTGCCCCCTCCCCTCCGGCTCTGGCGGCTGTTCGTGGTAGCAGATAGAGCTGACGGTTTTGTGAACCTAGGATAGATGGCGCCACTAAAACTCCGTATAATAAAAGTTTTGTCGATGATACCAGGTTTTTGACGCATTTATATTTATGTTGGAACGACAAGATTTATAGAAAAGTTACCTTTATCGAGCAGGTATTCGCACAACTTGCTATCTTTCTACAAGACCCCCATTGACGTCATGCTGCGTGTTTCTCATGGCCGCTGCTCGCGGCTGCAGGTCGGGGAATATTCTAATTTTGCCTCGCTATTACGCGGCGGAATTGCAACATTTCGATGAAAGGAGGTGTGTTTTCTGTCATTTGTGACAAGGTGAACAATGTCAAAAGTAGAAGATGCCAATTCTTTCAATGTCAAAATTGCTGCACAGCTCTTTAAGGCCCAGATTTCCAGAAAAAAAACAACTTGCTTGTACAGCGCCCTGCACCGCTCTGTGCCAGCTGCGCTAACCGTTTCCAGACACTCGACGGGCGCGCAAGCTAAGCTGCGGAAATTCCGCGCGGCCGCGAGAGTGAGTGAGAAAGGTGAGAGTGAGAGAAAGATGCAACTCTGCGCTTCTCTGCAAAAACTACAAGACGCGCGTGCGCATGCCGCTGGCTCAATGCTGCGAGGTGGTTGGCCTGCAAGGGAGCATGATGTCACGCTGAGATTCCCGGATGTGGGAACTGTCGTGGAGTGTCGTGTGGTGTGCGGTTGCAATCGTGTGGAGTGGCGTGAAGTCTGCGACGCTAAGGATGCATGCTTCCATTGTTCGGATTGTGTGGTTCAAGCAGTTCAAGTTTGACGCCGTCAACGGTTTTCTCGACGATTGCTCTTGCGATGGGTTACAATAACAATCACCACTTCAACAGCGAAGTTGAAGCTCCTAGTGATGAAGTTTGCTGAGGAAAATGGAAGCGCGCGCAGCTGCCACGCAGTTTAGGGTGAGCGAGCGCCACGTACGTTATTGGCGAAGACAGAAGACGCAACTGGCAAGTGCAAGACCGGGAAGAACGGTCTGCAAGTGGGTTCTCAGCGTGGGACATGGTCTCTCCCAGTATTGTCGAGTTGAGCTTCAAGAAGACGGGACTATCAAATGCGCTCGACGGAAGTGAAGACGATGCTATTTGGAACGCGAGTGACGACGACAACCACGACGATCGCAGCCATGGTACCGAGTGCGTGAGCTCCGCCAGCGACTCTGAGTAAACAAAACAAATGCGTTTTGTGTATTTGTATTTTGTATATTTGTTTGCATATTTGTATTTTTATATCATTACAGCCTTTGCGGATGTGTTATTTGGTATGTGCTCGCGAAATATCCGCGTAATTTGCGCACCCCCTTTCTGATGACAGATATTTTAAAAAAAAAGTGCGCAAATTATGCGAGTAAATACGGTAACTACAGCTAAGCAATAAACTATGGCACAGAGTCAGAAGCCTCTATACAAAACAGTGCACTTCATTCTACAAGTTTAGTGCAAAACATAGAGCCTGCAAAACTGAAACAGGTGTGCACCATAGTAGAACACGTGACTCCCGTAGTCTGCTGTTTTAGCTAACAATGGAGCTAAAACTAGTCAAATGATCCCTCCTAGGAGTCTCATATTTTGGAACATATGACTTGTTGGAGCACCAGTTCATTCTAAAGTTTTTCAAGTTACAAAATCAACCTCACTATAGTCAGTGGCAGGCTTTAAAAAAGACCTCGGAGCAGAGCAGATTGGTTTTGCCTTGTCATCCTCAGAGAACATTTAGTTATTCCACACCGAAAACAGCTTTGGACAAAAGCTTGCTTGGAAGACTTTCCCGTCACTTCTCGTCCAGAAAAGTTGTATGGACGACGACTTGCTTCGAACACCATTACGACAGTTTTAGTGCTTGGAAGCTGTCATAAAGTACCACATGAATATCTTGGCGGTGGCAGCTTGTGCTGAGCACTCACTTGGAGTTTGAGGTGAGAATGGAGGTGAGGGTAAGGGCGAGGAGCTTCTCTCTCTCGACTGGGTTCACGAGTGGCATCTTCTCGATCCACTTGTCCAGCAAGTTCCCAAAACTTCCTCCACCTGCATGCACAACCATCCGTGCACATATAAACGCAAATGCACACAAAGGACATTGTGACGTGGCCTACAACCAAAAAGACACCAAGTCAGGGTGTTTCAAACAAATCAGCACTTCCAATAAGGCCCACAGGGCAGCCGGAAATAAGGAAACCCTCCTCTTTTTCTGAGGGAGTAGCCCAGAGATCAGCTCCCTTTGGGGAGGAGGAGGAGAGGAATGCGAGAGGGAATGGAGAGAAGCACACTGGGTAGGGGTCTTCTGCATGGCAGAAGACGACTTCACACGTAAGTCACTCGGGACTGACCTATGAATTTAATAAAAGGTAATGAGCAACTTACACTCTTTCTTAAGAGTAGCACGGGAGTAAGTGAAATTCAAGGATTGCCCGCCTCAACCTCTGCCTTTGTGCTCACTGTTGATTATATTGCCCCCAGACAGTTTGTACAAAAGGGACTTCTCCCCATTATACCTACATACTTGCTTAGTTTATCATTAATTTGCAAGCATCCATAATGGGTGAAAACCCGCAAAAAATGAACGCCTTTCTTTTGGGCATCATTGTGCTCTGCAGGTGATAACTAAAAAGTGTTTTTGAAAACGAAAAAGAAAAAAACCTATATGGATTGGCTTTGCTAATCCAGAGAGGTGTCTCCATTCCTGTTTTTCATATATAGCATCGATATGGATGTTGTGAAGCAAATTTGAAGTATGTTTGTAATGTCGATATAGGTTCCCGAAATATACTGATGTAGTGAAGATTTTTTCTGAGAAAGAACTGACTTTACAATAGAAAAGTTCTGCTGTATTGAATGTCCGCACACACATACAATGGGAGCCATACCTCGCAGCCCTTGCTCTGAGCTTCCTCCTGGAGAAGCTTAGTGAAGCAAGACTTGCAATGGAGGATCACCCGGGAAATGATGGACAGGCAGACCGATGTCAGCATCGAAGCTTTCTGCACAGAAGCACATCGCTCGTCTGAAATGCGGAGCTTACTCTGCACCGTTTAGATACCATATCTTCCACCGAGTAATCTTGCATGACACATGTTTTGTTCAATGTATGTGTGAACAATGATTGCCAGTACATGAAATAAATGCGAAGAGCAAATTTATATCTTCGGATCTTACAATAAAGCAGTGGCGGCCGGCACAGCTGTATTTACACTTGTGCCAGAAAAACAAGCTGCCTTGCCTCTGCTAACCAGCATACTGGTCAAGGTAAGAACCATAGCTCGAGGTAGTGCTTGGTATTTTCGAAAAGGGCTCTCTGAAGTGCTCTTTGGGCAGATAATCTAACAATAACAGATACAATGCCCAACAGTAACACATACAATCACGGACATTCTCACAAGTCTGCGATTTTTGGCCTTGCAGTTTTGGCTCTGCAGCCTTTGAATAGGGACATGTACTTTTTTACAACTATAGGTTGCTGTTAATTACAGCGGAGCTGTTAAGGGCTAGGTTCCCCAGGATCATGTCCATGTATGTCGACACAAACCTACCTGGACAGCTACCGCCATCTATAAGCGACGGCGGCAAGCACACAACCGGTATGGTTTCCGCCGCCACTTGTAGATGGCGGCAACCTTCCAGCTATAATAGAAGAATGGATAGTTGGGCGCGTTGGTGAAAATTCATTGTGGGAAACAAGCGCGAAAAACAGACGACGGCGAAGAAGAAGTACACAATGTATCAGGTACAGCTCCGCTGGTCTTCGTTCTTCACGAGAGTGGAAAGGCTGAATGTTTTTAGGCATCAGTCATGAAGGAAACTCACCTCTCCTTCTAAAGATTCATCCAACGCGTGGATCAGCAATGGGTAAAATAACTGCGGGCCCTGCTCTGGAAACACCCTGATGACGAGTTCCACCATCTGGAAAAAAAAAGAGAAAAAGTTCATATAAGACCAGGAAAAACAGCACTCAGCAGAGCTACATGCAACATAAGAAGTGGACACCTAAGAGACTTTCTTGCAGAGAAAACGCCATCTGTGTGAAGCAACACAAATAAGCTTAGAGTTGCCCTGCGAAGCGCAGGTGCAAAGCTGCCATAACCAAAAGTATTTGGCACAAGGTGTGTCACGTGAAAAGGTTGCCGATTTGAAGGATAGAGTGCAGAAGAGGAAAATTGCAAGTGAAGTTCACATCCACAGACAAGTTCCACAGTGTTAGAGAGGGTTAAAACAAGCTTTGTAATCTTTCCAGGAAAATTTTTAATAGGTTCTTAACTGCACAGTAATGCAGGTTTAGCAAATTAAGTTTTTCCGAAAGAAGTAAACAATGTATTGTTACCCTCATGACAAGCAACATTCCTTCGCGGTTCAGGTCGTTCACAAGCTCGGTGGTCGCCTTCAGTAACCTGTCCCCATATGTCTGCAATTCGGACAAAACGAAAAACAAATTACAAGTTGTTCGTTTAGACAAATATTTCACCACAACCAAAACAAATGCTTCTGCTCATTTCACCGTTTTCCTCGGCTCTACAGGAATCATAGGGGCAACGCTTTATTTAAATTTACCATATGAAATTTTTATGTTTATTACATGAATAAAATTACATTAAACATGCATTTTTTAAAATCTCAAGTTATAAATTATGAAACTTTTATCTTATAGACCAGCACTGTAAAATCTGGTGAAATACTGGGCTGGAATGCAAGTTTTACGGAGTTAGCTACAGAGGCAATTACTAGCAGAGGGAAGTCTGCAGTAATGCAAACAGCCGCTAATCTCATTGCAAATGGAGTCTCAATTTGACCAAGCAAGTCGGAGAGATCAAGGAACATGGAACAAGCTTTCACCTGCAGGAACTCTTTTGGAAACAGCAGGATGTAAGCCTGTACAACTTGCAGACACATCTTCATGTTTTCAGAACCGAGCTCTGCAACATAAACAGCAAGTTTCTAAGACACCGACAGAGACGCTGAGGGGGTTGGGAGGGCATACTATTCTCGGCAGCTGCTTTTGCGCCAACTTCTCGTTAGTATCCACAAGTCAAAATGAAAGATGGGCTAGCCATAATGCACAACAAAAGAGAGAGAAAACAAAAAACAAAAACAGTGTCAAACTGTACCACATACCGTATAATACCGGGCAAGCGCCCACACAAAATTTTGAAATAATCGCGAGACAATGGGGGATGGTGCTTGTCCGGTCATCAATTTTACATATAAATGTACTGCACATATTTTCTCAGATCTTACAAATTTGGGAATGGGCGCATTATGTGGAATGGGCAGATAGTAAACCCCCGTTAACTCGAACACGCATATCTCGAAAGATCGGTTAAGTTAGAAACTTTTGTGCGTTGCGAAATGAATCCCCACTGGCACCATGTATTTTGACATCGCTTATCTCGAAAAGTTTCCTGGACGGGCATGGATATCTCAAAACTTTGCCTTCAAAAATAAAATAAAAAAATATTCCTGAAAGACACTGAGGCCGAAGGAGAAAGTTTATCTCCATCGCGGACGTAGCGACAGCGACCTAAAAATAACGCTAACAAAGAGAGAGAGAGAGAGAGAGAGAGAGGGTCTTCGGAGAAAAATAAACAAAAGAAGGAAGCGCGGGAGAAAATTAAAGAAAAGAAGGGAGCGCCGGAGAAAAATAAACAAAAGAAGGAAGCGCCGGAGAAAAATAAACAAAAGGAAGCGCCGCGAACGCGTTCCGGGCGCACAGAACGCGACGAGCGTTCAAGGACGTTTGTTTTCTTGCTTTTTGCTTTCTCCTTATCTCCCGGGGCTTTTCTTTCTATCTTTTTCTCTACGCTTGTGCCTGGCTTGTGGTGTTCTATCGGCTCTCCCGATCTCGTGGTCGCCGTAGTCGCCAAGCCGTTGTCGCGTCGCCTTCGTTCAACCCCGTCCATATGGATGACGGCGGCGCTCTTTGAGGAATATGTGCGTGCGCTGGACCGCTGGAAGCTTGTTTCTAATTAATTTTTTTCTCGTTTTAGTAAGTGATTTCTTGCTTAAAAACGAAGCTGTGATTGGTACGATTTTCCGGAAGCGCTAGGTTTTCGAAATCCGCGGTCAGTACTTCGAAAACTTCGGTACCCTGCTTATCTCGAAATTTCGCTTATCTCGAAATTTTTTTCCCGGTTTTTGTGACGTCGAGTTAACGGGGGTTTACTGTATGCGGTATTCTACGGTAGTTTAAAGAATCAGAACCTCACTGAAAGAAATTCAGAAGCACAATTTCCAAACCAAGCTTTTTTACGTGATTATTTTACACATTTTTTTACATGGACTGTCTATGACGTAATAAGGTTAAAAAAATGACCGCATCTCCACGTGGTGAATGATGTTGATTGGGGCGAAGCTCTGGTGGTGCTGATGATACTGATTTTGTTCATAGGTAGTGCTGATGGTGCTGATTTTTTTTTATTGCTCATAGGTAGTGCTGAGTTCCGGGTTGCGTTTCAACTTCATTATTACTGCTTTATGGTCGGTGAAATGCAGAGCCAGTGGTTCTTCTAGCGGATCAGTTTGGATCCGCTAGAAGCCGATGAAACGCATCTCCACCGCTTAAGTCAACGGTCCATGTCAGAAAGAGAATGTGTGGTATGGAACGTGGTTATATACGCATTTGAGCATTTGACCGCAGCGCCCTCTCGTCTATAAACGTTGAGCCAATGCATGCAAAGTTTAACGCGATTATATACGCATTTGACCGCAGCGCCCTCTCCTGTATAGACGTTTAGCGGCAACATGCAACGTTTCATCCATGACAGAAACCCCAGCTCTTGAGTTACTACCACATCTCAGAACCCCTACTCGTCCCGCAGTGTGGCCCAGTGGTTAAGGCGATGGACTAGAAATCCATTGGGGTCTCCCCGCACAGGTTCGAATCCTGTCGACTGCGCAAAAATTTTAATGCGAATAGCATTCTTTGGATACTTCACGCACTTTTCGTCTATCTATGTATCTATCTATCTGGCTATCTAACCTCTTACGCCGCGGGTCGATAAATAAATAAAAAAGACCGGCGCCGGCTGGGATTCGAACCGTTGACCCTTTGATCAGCAGGCAGACGCGCTAACCACAGAGCTATGAAGGCAGTCATTCAACGCACTCTAAACGGTTGTTTATATCTTTACCATAGGACGCGCTTTACAGCGCTGTCACAGCTACCGGTGCGCGCGCGTTCCATGCACCCTCTCCCGCGCTCGGGAGAGGGTGATGTAGCGGCCGTGCTCAGCCTCACGAGAGCGGAATGAGCCCTCGTGCATGGAACGCGCGCGCACCGGTAGCTGTGACAGCGCTGTAAAGCGCGTCCTATGGTAAAGATATAAAGAACCGTTTAGAGTACCGTTGGTTGAGACTAGCTGAGACGCCAGAAAGTCTGGTCGGTACCATTTTGAGTGTTTGTGCGTATGGCGCGTGCTTTGCTCGCCTTCCTAAGTGACACAAACGCACGTGCTGGGCTGCGGAGATCGTGCGCAGGGCTGTGAAAGTGTCAACAAATTTAGAATCGCCTCAAGAGTGGGCTGGCGTATCTAGAGTGTGCCGGCCACCTGACGAACGCGCATAACTCCGCACCGTTTGATGCTATTCGCATTAACGTAGATAATCATTCCCAAAGGATGGGTTCTGCTGATTTTTTCTTTTTACGTGAGCACGGACGCCAGCCGGACGGACGGACGGACAAGGCTAGACCCTAAGGAGCTTCGCCCTAAAACCGACTGCATTCTATACTCTGCGTGCAACCAGCCAATGCAATGCTCGGTTTCGTGGCTACCGCTGGGTCAGACCAGCGAGTACCTTTTATCTGGGTATGGTTGAAAAAACCCCGAGACTGCGGGTAAACGACACAACACTAAAAAGTCTCTAACACAGCTGAAATTTTTATTTTCCGAAACCTGGTTATATAGGCACTTCGATACAAAAGAAAAAAAGGGGAGAGGGTGAGAACCCTAAAGAATGCCACTTTCCACCAACGTAACCTCTGACAAAACAACAATGACAACGGACTCTGCGTCATGCACTTCTCTTATCTCTGACCCCCCCGCTTCCCGACCGCCAAACACACTGATAACCCGAAGCCCAGTAACACACATACAAAAAGAAAGAAAAGAACGACCCATTGTTCCCTCTACCCGAAAACCTACAGACATAAACCTTGAAGGTCAGAACTTTTCACAGCCTAAGAAAACGGCGAAGTTCGTTGTCTAACCCAAACGACGGCTTATTAACTGCGTTCCCGTGACCTAATATTGTTAACGACTCTTTTATCAACCGCTTGTGGTCATCTTTTTCCCGCAACTCTACTGAAGTTAAATGCCACAATGGTACACAGTTTCTACATTCGATCACATGTTTTGACACTTCGGAGTACGGGTCTTTTTTCTTTATACAACGTTTGTGCTCCGTCAACCGCTCATTTATACACCGTTTAGTTTGTCCAATATAACAAAGGCCACAATCAAAAGGTATCTTGTAAATGACACCCGACGAACATTCCACATCCCTTTCTCTGTGTTTTATCGCGCAACCTAAAACAGTCGAGGCAAAAGGGGTCAAACGGCTCAATCTATAATCTGTAGAAAAGGCAGTGCCAACATTAAACCTGCTGGCTAACGCTTTGATGTTATGAGAAATTTTATGAAAATATGGAAGGACTACTCGCTTTGAAGGTCTAGGATTTTTCTGAATTGACTTCTTTGGAGATATCATACAGACCAACTGCCTCAAAATATCGTTATCGAGATATCCAACCATGTGCAATGTACACCAGCTCGTTTGAGCCCTTACATTTTGTTCATTAATCCTCCAAGATGCAAACTTCGCCCCCATTCGGTTATTTCTGTGAATTCAGCCCACTTTCCACGGATGTTTTCCCACTCTTTGTGGGCTCTCTGCAAACTCGGACAACGGATGGCCCAGATGGAAGCGGAGGTGTCATACATTGGAATGTGCCTCCGACACAAGTACGTCGACCCAACACGATTCGGTCATCTGGCATCCATGCAAGTCGGGTGGCATCGAAAGAAGAGGATCCTCAACGACTACCGGGACGGCACAAGAGATGAACTTCGAACCGTGAGTCTTCTCGGCGACCAGCTATGGACTGCCCTTCTAGGTGGGAACTTTCGCACTTCATCGATGTTCACACAGTGGCTTGCGCTAAAGAAGATGGACTACGACGTAGCATTTAGAACGTTAAGACTTAGGATATATTCCCGGAGGAAGTCTAATCCGGTTCTGTCTTCCGCATTGTCTGTGCTAAAGAAGGTCGTAAACCCATGTGTTGTTCAACTATCAAAACCGACGGAACGCATTCTTGCTAACGGCCCTAAATTTTGTGTAAATATAAAGCCGTCCAGAATGGATATTGTATCTGCGATTCACACTGTGTCAGGCGCCGTCTCTGACCCGGCGGAAAAAACTGCATTGATGGCATCTTCTTTAAAAAAGATGTCGGATCTGGTTGACGATTCGTACAAAAGCGACCGTAGAGACTTCAGTAAGATCGCATCAGTCAAGAAGGAGTTAGATGGGAAAGGAGTGGTACTCTTAGAAACCGATAAGTCGGGTCTGTTTTCAGTGTTACCAATGTTGGAGTTCCAAAGGAAATCAGACGAAGCCATGGCGGGGTTGTTTAGACCTTTTGACGGTTGTTTGAAGAAGTCCAAAAGGGAAATAGTGAAGGTTTGTAAGGACGCCGATCTAGCCGCTTTGACCACCAGAATTAATAATGTCTCTAAAGACACGTTTGGCATTAAATTTTTCCTTAAAGACCATAAGGTGGATCTTCCTCTCAGAGTAGTCATAAACGAGAATGGCACATGGCAGAAAATAGTGTCCTCATTTCTTCAGAAGACTCTCACGATCTTGGATACAAGATCCCCGTTGTCGCTGCGTTGTTCTGATGATTTAGTGGCTGACTTGCAACCTTTCCACGGGAAGAGGTGCACGATCTTTTCACTTGATATAAAAGATCTGTACTATTCTTTAGAACCTAAGACTTTATTGGCTAGGGTAAGCAGCTTTTTGGAAGAACATTTGGTCAGTTTCCAGTCGCAGTCAGGGATATCCGTTCAGGATGTTCTTAGGATTTTAGAGGTGTACCTAGGTTCTACGGTGGTGCAACATAACGGTCAAAGATACATCCAGCAACAGGGTGTGTGTATTGGATCGGCGGTAGCCCCAGCTCTTTCTGATATTTATCTAAGAGACTTAGATCTGCGTCTTCTAGAGTCTTTTA
>JAZHYW010053293.1:0-15137 GCA_037355805.1 Ixodes ricinus | reverse complement strand
AAAGAGGTGGGAGAAGCTTCCCTGAACTCTTAACCTATCACTGACTGTAGTAAGTCTTGTGCATAGTTTTTGCCATATTGAGCACACACATAAGAGAAAGTGTGACCAGCGCAGGCTCCTACTCCAGGGACAAGTTAAAAATAATGCAGTAGCAATAATGCAACCAACAGCGATCACCGGAGGTTGCACATTGGGTTCTGGAAAGGTTGCAAACCGTCTCGAGATGAGCCTCTGACGGTTCTCCGCCTCTTATTTATTCTGCCTTTTTTGTTTTTAATGACGGGAATCAATCTTTCGCGGAACTGCAGCCTTGGTCGACGTGAGCCACCAGGTAGACAAGACTGCCACGGACATCTTTGCGATTGGTTTCGAGGAGATCGTTGACCTCAACGCCAGCAATATCGTGAACGCCAGGTGGGTGTCGTCCCCGAAAACGAATGGCGGCTTGTTTGCTTTGGCATGAATGACCGATGCCCGCACTGCCTACATGTTTGCCTGGAGAGTCTAGCTACTGGTTCGTGTTAAAGCCAATTTCCTGCGTTTATTTCCTAGAGGGTGCCGCACCGTGTTGTGGCAGGCGCCGAGTTTGGCACCACATGTTTATGGCAAAAGTGTCGAAATCAATGAGCTAGGCACTTACGCTAGCTTGCTCTGCAGTGGCTAGCTTGCACTGCAGATCCTAGGGGTTATTCCTGTGTTTGAACCCCACCCCTGCCTAGTTTGGTCTAGACAAGCATCATACCGGCTTGTAGCTGTGTAATCCCTACTGCACATTGCACTCCCGGTTTGTGGTCATACTGTGGGCCCTAATCTATGCAACATGACCAGGGGATCGGGACATCAACGCCTGCTGTGATTGGTCAGCGGTTTGGAGCTGGCCAGTTACAGCAGGCGGCGATGTCCCGGTCCCTTAGCTCCGCTTTGTCCTGCTTGGTCCCGCTCGTGTAGATTGGAGCTTCAAAACTCCTAAGCTTTTAAGTCCTGCTGTCTAAATCACTATGCAACAAATTTGGCTTTTTTATTCTAAATTTACACGTTTGGCTGGAAAGTCTAGCTGTACATCTTGTTGTCAGGGCTGGTGGCCCGAAATTATTTAATAGAGTACTGCACCATAAATCGTAGCGGGCATTATGTTCGATATTGCATATAACTGGCAAAAAAGCCGAACCACGGATGCTACCTGCCGCTGCCAAACCAAGTATGTTTCGGTTTTATAACACTGGCCACATGCATTGGGATAACGCCAGTGTTAAGAGAGAGTTTCACGTTCGAATTAGCGACCCGGTAAATTCATCTTTTGACACTCCTGCTAATGGACAATGTGCCCTACCTAACTTATCTTTGTCCTAGAGAGGAGCATTTGTTGGTTCAATTCAGGGTTTTATGATGCATTGGTCTCATACACCCCATATATCGTGATGTCATTCGACACGGCATAAAGAGGAAACAGGATGAGACACTGTAGGACGTTAGAGAACATTGCATCATAAAAAGTCACAGCATATCCACGTGGTGAATGATGATGAGTGGGCGAAGCTCCGGAGTGAATCGTCGGTAAACCAGCGATTCTTCCGTTAATTCGCCCACTCATCGCCATGTAAAGACGTGAGAAACACTGTGTGTGTGTGTATACAAACCACAATCTATCACACACACCACAGCTATGGCCGAACGAAACGTTCTAGAAAGTCTCGCTTAAACCGCGCGTCGGCACCTTCGGGCTGAGCTCGCCTGATGCGTTTTGCAGACGCCTCACGAGCTCTCGCTGCATCGGGGTCTGCCTGCCGATACGCGCGCTTTCTTGCCGCTTCCCCGTTCCCTGACGTTCTGCAGATCCTCTTGGCGCCGCTGCCGTGCCGCTTCGGCTTCCCGCTCTCGTACGGCCGGATCTTGGCGACGCTGCCGTGCCGCTTCGGCTTCCCACTCTCGTACGGCCGGATCTTGGCGGCGTCGCCGAGCAGACTGACGACGCGATTCGGCTTCCCGCTCTCGCACGGCCGGATCTTGGCGGCGTCGACGCGCAGCCTGACGACATGCTTCGGCCTCTCGCTCTCGCACGGCTGGATTCTGTCTGCGAGCGCGCGCTGCCGCCGCCTTGCGCGCTCTCCGCTCCGCAGCCTTGTCTACTGCCTCCATCCAGCTAAACTACGAGCAGCGCCAAGAGCGAGTGCCTTTTATAACATGAGCTAAGCGCCATCTGTCATCTCTACATAAAGTTAATTCCGGAACACGCCATCTCTTGAGCCATTCATAAACTAAACCTCGAAGTGGCTACATACCCACAACTAGGAGGGACAGACCCACGCCTTAAGGAGCTTCGCCCCTAAAAGATGGGTGGGTCTGTGCCACAAAAATGACAGACCGTAGAAACTAAGCTTTGTCCTCTGCCATTTTGAGCAGAGTGGCACTGAAAAAACTGTCGGAAGCAGTCTTGTGCGTCCGGTGTGGTGATCAAACAGTCAATCTCGACGTGCGTCTGCCATCTTCCAGCTCGGCCAATCAGAAAGAGTGGCTGGTGGAGCTGCAGAAAACCATAAGCCGGGACCACAAGTATGTCCTCCTCACGTCGGCGCAGCTCGTGGGCGTCTGCCTCTTTGTCTTCATCAGGCCGGAACATGCTCCATTCATACGGTGTGTTTTCTGCCCGCTTCTTTTTCTTCTTCTTCGATTTTGGGGTATTCTCTCTCTCCGGCAACCAATTGAAAGTGCTAAGACTCCACCGAAGAGCCTTTTCCGACTACAATCTGTAAATTTGCCCCAAAACAAATTCTTTCTCTTTCATTATCTAGTGTCTAGAGCCAACTCTCTATGTGCAGGAATAGTCATCGAAGTGTACTAGTTTTAATTGCCTGCCAAAAGTGTGAGGCTCAAGTTCTACTCTATTCCTCGGCCACCTTTGTTTCGTTTTTGCTTTTATGTGGAAATGTACAATTACACGTCTGCCAAGTGTTTCACTGCTGCAATGCTGAGGTGAGGCTGCAAGGCCTCTATGGTTGTGCCAGTGCCAAAATGTAGGCACGGGCGAATAGAGGATTTTGGGTCCGAATCGAATCCGAAGCGAATAGTGATTTTGGCCGAATAATTTCGAATCGAATACTTCAAATAGTATAAGCAAACAAATACTACAAGATATGTTTAAGATATAGTTTTATATTTGCCCCTATTTGGTATTAGAAGTGCTGTAATTGTTAATTTCAAGTGTATTGAGTTCGGAAGCACGAAATAGTTGGAAGCTTGCGCCACCTGGCCTGAAATCCAAGCCAGGGTAAGTCAAACCCGTTTATATCGAACTTGCAAGAAAACGTCTACCAGTTCGATATGGTGGATAATTCATTATAAAAGTTTAAATGAATTAGACTCTCAAAAATCCACTTTCTGCTGAAATATTACACATTGAAGTAGTCTTGCATCTTCTGCTGCTTTTTCTTCATTTCATCCACGATAACAATATTTTTCTACGCTATCGACGGACTCCAAAAATGCTGAGGCCGCAGCCTTCTATATTCGCGCATTAGCGCCGAACTATGCCGAGAGCACTGAGCACGTCCGAGCAGGAGCAGCTTCTCCTGCAGAGCACCGTTTTGCTCTGCAAGTTGGCTTTCCCCTAAGACAGTTGGCTGCGTTGGGGGAAACCAACTAACAAAGCAAGCTGTTTTTTTTTGGGGGGGGGGGGGGTGGGGAGGTTGCGTTAATTGCTTGGAAGGAAAAATAATATTCTCTTTTGCAGATGAAGCGAGGGAGAGGGAGCACGGAGCGCCTTCTCTCCGGTCCCTCCGCAAAAGATATATTTTTTCTTTTCTTCCAAATGGTCGACGCGGCCGCCCGGAAAAAAAAAAAGCCAGTGTGCTCTGCAAGCTGGCTTTCTCCCAATGCAGCCACTCGTTTTGGAAGAAAGCCAGCTTGCAGAGCAAAACGGCGCTCTTGGCAGTTAGATTTATCGGTAGCGGTTGCTATTCTTGTTCGATGTAACCGTAGTTTTTGCTACATATTATCACTGTAACATTACTGTGCACAAAACTTGTTCAATATAAGGAATAATTGGATGTAAACGGGTTCGATATAGTCGGGTTTGACTGCATTTGGAAAGGTCGAATAAATTCAATATTGTCGAATAATTCAATATTGTCGAATACGTAAATTCGATTCGAAGCGAATGCTGAATACTAGAACAGAATTTGATTGGCTATTCGTAATAACTGAATATTCGCCGATCCCTACCAAAATGCGGCGCATTACGTGCTTGGAAGGCATGACAACGTCCCTCGCAGTGACTGTGTGGATTAAGCATTACGGCGTACGATTTTTTCTGGCGATGCAGTCAAAAGCTAGGGGCACGCGTGCCCTCTCTCATTTTGAGCGCTAATCAAGGCTGTGCACGCTCTGCCCTCCTCCTCCTTGGAATTTGGAAATGCCAAGAAAGGTTGTCTTCGAGCACAAAGGCAAAGATGCAGCTCGGCGGCTTCATCTGGGCAGCATTGTACCGATATCTTGAAATCCTAGATGGCAGTGTACCTGCGTTGTACCTGCGTTTTCTCCCAGAACGAAGTGACTGCAGTCTGCTGACCGGACAAAGTTACAGCAGTCGCTGGCAACCTTGGAAACGCAAGGCCTAGCGAGCCCCGAGCACGTTATCATCGCTCTGCAGCCAATGAGATTACGGTATTCGCAGACGGGAACTCCGGAGGACAAATCAGGAAGCAAGCAGTGTGAATGTTCCGAGTCACGCCTGCGTTTTTAAGCTGTCGGTGACCCTAATGATCGGGCTCGTCCCACAGGGATGTCGCAGTGGATTCGGTGAAGACCGGCCTGGGCGGCGCGGCGGGGAACAAGGGAGGCGTGGCGATCCGCTTTCTGTACCACAGCACCTCGCTGTGCTTTGTGTGCGCCCACTTTGCGGCCGGGCAGTCCAAGGTTGCCGAGCGTAATGCAGACTACGCCGAGATTGCGCGCAAGGCCTCCTTTCCCATGGTAAGTCGTTCGGAAGGACGAGCTATGGCACTGGCGTACCCGACGGTGTGTTGGCACCTTTGAAAGGACGGCACGGATCGGTTTCTTAATGTGTAATGCTGCGATTTGCAGCGGAGGTGTCCGTAGGGGGTGCACTTATCATTAGAATGAGTAAAAATAAAAACTCAAATCGGTCGAAAAAAAAAATTATAACTTTTTTTTTGATGGACAGGACGTCCACAACGACTCTTTTTCGTGAAATCGTCAAATAGCGGTGCGGGCCATCGCATTTTTTATTACAGCAATAAAAGAGCAAAAGGAAAGGGAAATAAAATCTACCCACATTTCATCCCCTTGGTTGCACCAAAATAAACCCCATGGCTGCCCACCTTGACATTCCATGGTTTCACCAGAACTAGGTCTAGTCCGTATAAAAGAATGTTTTTTTCTTTGTTATTAAAGCCCGACCAACGAAACCATATTCCGCAAGGTAGGAAAATGACCGTCCGACCCTCCACTTTTCACCCTCTCCCAAAAGTCACGTGACGGCAGGGGCTTCTTTTGTGTCGGCTTTTCCTGTAGGGATAATCCTCAAAAAGCGCGAAATGAGCGGCTAGCTGCGAGCGCCACAACGACCTTGAGACGTCCAAATGTCTTCCCTCGTTGACGCGAGCACGCTCAAGACCGAGGAAGCCAGCGCGACCGAACGCTTTTTCCCATGAGCTGCAGGCCCGACGCCGCTCGGTCGGTGGAGATCGAGGGGTCGTGGTATGTTGGGGTCGTTCCAGCAGCCGCTCTCTGGCAAAGCGCGGCGGCTGCTGAAACCATTCCCGTGTCTGCACAAGGATTGGCTTGCGCAATAAAGGGTTCAGGTCGTCGATAATACATTTCTTCCCGAAACATGCAAATCAAGTGGCTTTCCCCAATCTCTTCATTACTGTTTGAAACACATATCTCCTCTCATAGGTTGTTCTTTACATTTTGCACTATTTTGCGTATTTATTCGTCCTTACCTCTGCTTGATGACTGTTTTATAACTTGATAAAGACCTTTAAATATTGGCGCGGGCTATCGCGATCAACGCTGTACCGAATTTATCCAATATTGGACAAGACTGGCGTCAGGAGGGTGGAAGAAGCAAGCCGCAATTCTGGCTTCTAATAAAGACGGTGCAGTCCTAAGATAAGTCTTTGCTTCACCCGCATCCACAACGCCCCATCGTTTGCGCGATCACAACTTCTCAGTAACCTAGCTGTATACCACATTTTACTCATAGTTACTATAGATGTGGCCCCACAGGCATTCCCGTTATGAGCGAGTCGACTTTTTAACGACCGGCGACTCTCTGAGTGAGAATAAATATCACCTTCCCACAACAACCACCCCTTTCTCTCTCCCCCCCCCCCTTTTCCCGAGTTGGGGAGATATCAGGCCACTCCAGGAAGCAGCCTGCAGACTGCGCTTTTGGCTACTCATTCTCAACACGTTCGAACGTGGAAGTAAACACATTGCATGAACGACGTCCAGTTTATTTGCAACCTAAATAATGTGGCTCTACTGTTGGGACCCAATCCATTTCATTATCAATCATTATTTGTTATGATTTCATGGTGAAAGTGTGTTCGTCGTGATGCCACAGAAGTGATCGATTCAAAGGGAGAAATAGGTCCTCGTATTTATTTTGCGGAAATACTCGCTCCTGTGACGCTCTAGTGCGTAAGGTCAAAGCACCCGAGGCAGTGCGAAATGCTTTACAACTGTCGTTGACGATGAAATAGTTGTGGGAAGTGCGTAAAATTGTTTACACCACAAAGGCATACCTAAACACAACAAAATATCGCAATCGCAAAAAAAAAAAAAATCAGCTTGCGAGATTTGTTGCTTCCCCCCCCCTCCTCTCTCTCTTTATTTCGCGCCACTACCAAAAATAGCGGCCGAGCAACGAAATTCCACCAAAACCTCGCTTCTTGGAGAAAGGACACCAGGGTATATGGTAGTGAATCTGCCAGGGAGTTTGTAGAAATAATCGGCGACCATTGAATCTAGCCTTCTGAACAAATCATGCCCGGGATATTTCCATTTTCCATCCACGCGATTAGAAGGCAAGACCCTGGGGGAATTTATGTGCACTAACATGCTGCTTCTAAGAGAAAGTACCAGATTTATAGTGCATGTCAATTTAGATGTAAATAGTTGAATCACTGTGCACAAACATTCGCGGCCTCGAGGATGACATGGAAGCATGGCGGAAAGCAGCTTGCTGGAAATAGAAGTCTCTATTGGATTGCACTGGTGTCAAAAATTATTACGTATTTTGTCTTATTTCTGTGCGAAAATAAAAACAGCGTTTAGAAACCGAACACTGTGCGTTTTGAGGAGCGCCGAAAAGACATAAAAAGCCGGGACAGCCTGAACAATACCAGGCAAGGCGACTTGCGTCACTCAGCTTGTCCTGGTCTCTTGTTTTTCCGGAGCCTTTCAAAAGGGGATGAAAAATTAGGAATCGATTGACCCGACTTGCCACATTAGAGCTGTTCATTTTCATTACTACAGGCTCTCTTCAAGCGTCTGGCAAATTTCAGCTTGAACTGGTCCGTTTATATTTTCGGTTCCTTTCAAAAAGTGAGCTCTAAGCCACTGGACCAACCTACCATATTCAAAATTTGCGGAAGCGGAGTAGTGGAAATGCGACAAAAGGAAAGATTCGCCCGCGTTATTTGAGGCCTATAGAAAAGCGGACCGGATGGAAGGGGGCCGAAATCTTTTTCCAGAAACACACAATCTTCTCTACGATTCTGTCTAACAATTTGATATGAAGGTATACTTGGACGCCGGCATTATTCGTTTAGGAATCAAGCGAGATTTTGTACCTGATCATAATGCGTCTACGTCCACTCCCATTCGATGATTATCATGTTTTCGACTCCGTATCTGGGGTCCTTTTGACACCGGAAATGTCTCCCAGAAAGAAAGAAAAGAAATTGATGTTGGGGAAAGCCACTTGATTTGCATGTTTCGGGAAGAAATGTATTATCGACGACCTGAACCCTTTATTGCGCAAGCCAATCCTTGTGCAGACACGGGAATGGTTTCAGCAGCCGCCGCGCTTTGCCAGAGAGCGGCTGCTGGAACGACCCCAACATACCACGACCCCTCGATCTCCACCGACCGAGCGGCGTCGGGCCTGCAGCTCATGGGAAAAAGCGTTCGGTCGCGCTGGCTTCCTCGGTCTTGAGCGTGCTCGCGTCAACGAGGGAAGACATTTGGACGTCTCAAGGTCGTTGTGGCGCTCGCAGCTAGCCGCTCATTTCGCGCTTTTGAGGATTATCCCTACAGGAAAAGCCGACACAAAAGAAGCCCCTGCCGTCACGTGACTTTTGGGAGAGGGTGAAAAGTGGAGGGTCGGACGGTCATTTTCCTACCTTGCGGAATATGGTTTCGTTGGTCGGTCTTTAAGGCAAAAACCTTACTTGCCCTATTGAACGACAAATCGGAATAAATGGCCATAAAAATGCCAATGTCAATCATGTGCTCAAGGACGACCTCCTAGACCTCCTAGACCTCTAGGACGACCTCACTTGTCACAGTACGTGAAAAACAAGTAGCGGCAGCGTTGTTATGCCCGAAAGATGGCCATAAAAATACGTCTTCAAGCGTCATCAGCATGATGTCAATAAGCGTCATCATACGTCATCAGCGTGATGACGTATCCGGAGCGCCGTGTGCAAAAGGTGCTCTTCGGACTTCATCTGTGCTCGTTGTGTGCTTCGTGCGATGGACTGTGAGGCGACCGCGGCTACATCTACGGTCTCGACATCGGCAGCAGCGTCTACATCTACGGCGGCTTCTGCAGGCAAACGTGGCCGCCCACGCAAATACGCCACAGCCTCCTTAAGTGTCCTCTAGGTGTCGTTCTCGACGTTGTCCTAGAAGTCGTCCTTAAGCTCGTCCTAGAGGTCGTCCAAGACGTCGTTCTTGCCGTCGTTCTATAAGTAGTCCTTGAAGTCGTCCGAGGCGTCGTTCTTGGCGTTGTCCTAGAGGTCGTCCTAGACATCGTTTTCTAGGCGTCGTTCTCGACGTTGTCCTAGATGTCGTCCTAAGGTCGTCCTAGTCGTCGTCCTTGACTGGCTTTCGCCTTCTTACACGTGAGCAGTCTTGCGTGTACTCTTGTTATGTTTTTTTTGCTTGGGTGAGCTCATTCTTTTACATTTTTACTTAAAGTATGCACCGTCTAATTGCTCCGTGGTGCCAAATTACGTTGTGATTTCTTCAGAAACCGATTTATGCGGTCCCTTCAGAGGGCCAGCATGCCGTCGGTTCCACCCCGTAGTCGTTTCATGGCGCTCCCGCGAATGCCGTCCGGCGACTTCAGCGTCGGTCGCACACTCGCCGCAGGGCCGCACCCTGAACTTCGCACGACTACGTGTTCTGGGTGCTGGGGACTTCAACTACCGGGTGGACCTGGAGAACGACGACGTCAAGGACCTGGTCCGGCAGGGCAATCTGGGCCGAGCTGCTCACGTACGACCAGCTCAGGGTCCAGCAGCAGCAGGGGCAGGTGGGTGCTGTAAGCCACGCCGTGCCTGGCGCTTCGCATTGTGAAGCCTTTTCTTAGCTGGACGAGAGTCAAGTTTGTGTATCTCTTTATGCACCATAATTTCTGCACTACGTGAGCGCAAGTTCGTCGCACTACGTCCAGCGCTTACTGGCTGATTGAAAAAAATAGTGGGTAGACCTCAAGGCATTTTGGCATTGAGGTGTACTCACTGTCTCTTCAATCAAAAGTCAATTAGAGCTTGGCGTCGTCCTGATGTCCCTGCAACTCCAGCGTAAGAAACAGACGACTTACTCTCCGCGTAGGGGGGATCCACCGAATGTCAGACTTGAGTGCACTGTTTACAGTGCATGCTCGAGAGAAGCTCACACACTTAGGCTGCTAAGCCTGGAAACCTTGATGGTGTTGTACTGCCCGATAGCACTAACATTGGTTCTATACAGATTCGCTATGCAGATGGAAAAGGGAACGTTGGAGGAATGGGCAGAAGGAATGCAAATTCAGGAGAGCTTAAAAATGGATTTCAAAAGAGACAGAAAGGCTAGAAAGGTAACCTATTCGTCATCACTGAAAGTATGGGGACAGCAATGAAGAGCCCAGGCCCCTTATGGTTAGCGTACCTGGACATCAAGAGAGCATATGGCAGTGTGGATTAGGAAAAACTGGGACCAGCTGAAGGGGTGTACAGTGAAACTCGTTTAGAACGAACCCACATACAGCGAATTATTGTCAATATTGAACTCACGGAAGATTTAAATAAAAATGCATGTAAAAAGTATGTTTTATAACGAACAACATATTGGCTATATCAAACTTTTTCCCCGCAGGAAGGCTTCCAAAAAAGCGCTAACAATCGTCTCCTAGCCTGTCCCTTCCCCCAAAAAAGAAGTAGGAAAGAAAGAAAATTCCAAAAGCTCAAGTTGCAAACAAAATTGAGCTAAGAGAGGCGATTCAGAAGAGGAGAAAGCTAAAGATACACTCGCAGGCACGGACAGAAAAAAAACCTTTTCATTCCAAAGCGTTTGCCCACGAAGAGACGCGATTCAGAAGGGGAGATAAGCTAAAAGAACAAACTCTGCAGGCATGCAAAAAAAAGGGAAAAAAAAGCTTTCCAGCGCGTTGTTGCAAGGCGGAGGTGAAGAGATGTGAAAGAAAGAGAAGCTCTCGCTTACAACGAACTCATTGTGGAAGTTCGTTGTAAGTGTTTTGCTAAATCGAACTACTTGCTATGATCGTAGCGTTTCTTGCTGTTCGTTTATAAACGGGTTTGACTGTATCTTAGATGCTAATCTGATTGGGTTTCTTCAACAGGTGTACAGAGACAATAAGGTAGTTATAACATGGGAAGCAGAAACTACACAACCAACAGCACTAAAAAGAGGGATCGGACAGGGCTGCCTGCTATTAATGTTTCCCAAACTTGGGAATTCGGCAAAATATGCGTTCAGCTTCAGATTTGACCGGAAAAGTTCCCATTCCTGATGAACATAGTTTTCAGGGAAAATCGGGTGGGCACTTCCCGATATTTTGCGGTCAGTGAAATGGAAAAGAAATTAGGGCAGAGCAATTTAGGTTTTGATGCGAGTTATGTGGAAGGAGGGAGAAATGTATTGCAGGTAGAATCTGTGCGAATACAGTAAACTTTCGTTAATTCGACCTCGACGGACCTCGAAGTTTGGTCAAATTATCCGAATGATCGAACTAAAAAAAAGGACAGAAAAATGGTTAAAATTAAATTTCATTTTATTGTCCCAAGTACTACGTGTGTCCAAAAGCATGCTCCGGTGAGCTAGCGTAACTAAGCGCACATGTCCCTAAAAAATTACGCACTACAAAAAAAAAAATAAAAGTTTCTGAGTTGATTTTGGCGTTGGGCAGCCAGACCGTCAGCAACAGAGAAAAATAACAAAAAAAAGGAAAAAAGAACCCGCGCTTTTTGACGCACAAGATGGACCGCACTACGAGGCTGCAAGAAAGCGCTTTGAGAGCGGGGCGCTGAGTCGGCTTCACGAGCCGACTTTTGCGCCCGGCCGGCGAGACCCGGTGGCAACAAAAAAGGAACCACAAAAAACAGCAAGAAAAAAAAAAGAAAAATAGAATTTGCGTTTTTTTGAGCGCGCAAGATGGACCGCACACGATGCTGCAAAAGCGCTTTGAGAGCGCGCGCTGTCTTCGCCCAACCACGTGCTACCGTATTTTTGCGATCCTAAGCACCCCCCTGATTCTAAGCACCCCCCCCTACTTTCAAACATAAACACCTGAAAAAAAGTTTGCATGCGAATGTAAACATGTTTCGAATCTAAGCACCCCCCTCTTTGAACATCGCGGGTGTGAAAAAAAGGGAGTGCTTAGAACTCGAGTAAATACGGTATGTTTTCCCCACTACTCCACGCCAGATTGGTTTCGCTGGCTCATGTCATTCGCTACGGTCCATCTCCAGCGACGTAGAGGAGCAGGCCGCGCGCATATTTGCGCAGTTCGGCTTTGCAAGCAAAGGGCCTGTGTTTAGCCCGTACCTTGGTGGTTTTTCTGCCGTGGTGCCGTGCATTGTGAGCCCGCGCGCATTTGCTCGGGACGAATTATCCGATGTGGAGTCTTCCCAGTTCGAACTATCAAACTTTTTCTCCCATAGGAAATGTATGGGCGCTCGTCGGGACTGTTGAACACGATCGAATTAAACGAAAAGTCGAATTAACCGAGGTCGAACTAACGAAAGTTTACTGTAGTGGATTTTGAGTTCGAAGTGAATTTGAAGGAAATGTAGCTTTGGCCAAATATCTAGATTTTTCCAAGCTTTTCACTACTGCACCATGCCTAAATGAAAACCCATCTAATATTGTAAATGGTTGTTCCCAGGCTTCCCCTTGTTCATACCTAAGCTAAGTTACTGCTAATATAGCTATATGTTTGGATTGTGACCTTAGAAAGTCAATTGCCTACACCACACGCATGTGTTCACCATCCCATTTTGAAAGTGGGCTTTCCTCCTCAGAACGTGACCGGTGTTTCCACTTTTCAAAGTGTGGATCATCGCGGGTTAGTCCCTTTAAGCACGCTTCTTACCGAGCAGCAGTGCATTGCGGAGAAGCAACACTGGCGGAGACGAGCTTTGCGGGTGTTGTTTCGCTGCAGTGCGCCGGTGCTCGGTAAGACTCCCTCTAACGGGTCTAGCCCTCCACGATCAACACTTCGAAAAATATGAATATCAGAGTTCATCTTAAAGCGAATATTGAATAGCGTATTGTTCGAAACTACTATTAGAAAATTTGAATATTCGCACCACTAATTGCAAGTAATTCCAGGACTAATGCATGCAGGCGGTAAAGTACTCGTGATAGCTAACCACGATGCATTACAGGAACTAACTGGAATATGTGGAAAGGAAGGGGACAACTTGGGCCTGAGTTTTAGTAGTTACAAGTAATGGTGTTCAATGACAGAAACAGAATACCCCTACAAATACAAGAGAGTGAAATAGATTAGGTAAAAAAAAAATGCAAATATGTGGGATTATGGTTTAATGAGGGAAGGAAATATCTAGAGGAACATGAAGAAAATATAAATAGAAAAGGGAAGAAATTCGGCTATTATGAAACTTGAGGCACTATGGAATTATAATAGATACGAAGTGATCAGGGAGTAATGGTGCCAGGACTGCCCTTTTTGGCAATGGGATACTGTGCTTGAGATCAGCAGTTCAATCAGGATTGTGAATTGGACAAGGAAGTGTGGGCAGGTTTGCACTGGAGTGCATAGGAACACATTGAATGAGGAAGTGCTGGGGGACATGGTTTGATTGTCCTTTGAAAGCCTAAAGCAATTAGTTCATTGAAATTTGAAGAAAGGTTAGCTGAAATGGATGATACTGGATACGCACGAAAAGTATTCGAGTATCTATACTTAAAAAGTTTAAACACAAAATGGACAAACAGCTGACAAGCTGACAAATAAATCACCTCCACAGTAGGGATGGAGGCTAAGCACAGTCTAGTTCAGACTGCTTAGCCCCACCACTCAACAGTCATGACTGCGGGACGAGTAGGGGGCTCTGAGATGTGGTAGTAACTCAGAGCTGGGGATGTCATGGATGAAACGTTGCATGTAGCCGCTCAACGTCTATACAGGAGAGGGCGCTGCGGTCAAATGCATATATAATCGCGTTAAACTTTGCATGCGTGGCTTAACGTTTATAGACGAAAGGGACGCTGCGGTCAAAATGCTCAAATGCGTATATAACCCACGTTCCATACCACACATTCTCTTTCTGACATAGATGAAAACGAATGAAAGGCTCGGCATGCTGCTGGGTCAGCGTCTCATGAACAAGCACCACCAGAGCTTACGCCCCCAATCAACATCATTCACCATGTGGAGATGCGGTCAATTTTTTCGTAGTGCTCCAATCGCATCTGTGTGTTCTGTGCTGAAAGGCCAATGTTTTCTGTCTTTTGGGAATGAGCCATATTTGGCGGGCGTTCGGTGCATGCACAGGTGTTCAAGAACTTCCTGGAGGAGGTCAACTTTGCCCCAACGTACAAGTACGACCTGTTCTCGGACGACTACTGACACGAGCGACAAGTGTCGTATCCCGGCCTGGACGGATCGCATCCTCTTCCGGAGGAGGCGGCTCTTCTCCGGGCCGGTGAGAGTTAGTTTCATACTCGTGTGGCATGCATAAGTATCTTTTGTACAGGAATCGTGTATGCGCAAACAGACAAACTTGAAGAAGGGGACACAGACAAGCACATCTCTGTGTCCCCTTCTTTGTGTCCATCTCTGTTTGGGCTTTCAAGTTTTCTCGAGCATCATGCACTACCTAGCCGAACTACAAGTCTTGTTAGACTTTATCTTCCCGTATTTTGTCCCTAGTATTCTACATGGTGAATAAAAATCATCTATAATGCCTCACGGCAGACCGACAGGCGTAAAGCCTGTCTTTTAGCTCTCCAGTTCACGTTGTGTGAAATCAAGAGTGATTCCTTTTTACTAGTGACTTTCATTTGTTACTTAATGTTGCACAAAATATTTGGTTAATAGCCTATTTTAGAATAACTGTAGAGCATATGTCTGCCTTTAGAAAGGAAGCTCACTGTGCTGCAGCAGCAGCGTTTTTATGATTGAGTATTCTTTTATGTGTATTGTATCGTGCCTCACAACA
Source organism: Ixodes ricinus (assembly GCA_037355805.1). Taxonomy (NCBI): domain Eukaryota; kingdom Metazoa; phylum Arthropoda; class Arachnida; order Ixodida; family Ixodidae; genus Ixodes; species Ixodes ricinus. The sequence goes on along the minus strand of JAZHYW010053293.1, from coordinate 477 downwards.
TTCATTCAGATTTAGCTCAATATACTAAATGTATACTAGTTTGTTTCGAGGCTTGCATTTTTGATAATATTGTAGCTTATTTGGAAACATCTATAAAAATGCAGGCTTTTTCGGCTGACTGTTTTTTAGACGATCCATTCTGGAGTCCAGGACGGATAGCCCACTATGGAAGGGCGGAGCTAAAGACGTCGGACCACAGGTACGTTGCGACTTGTTTCTTGGTGTGGCTTACCTTCAACGTGTGGGTGGATGGTCTTGCTACCGACCTTTTCTATCTTCCACTATAATTCTAGGGGTAGCAGGTATACAGCCAGTTTGCTTGAATACCACTAAGTACCCTTTGATTCATATTGACAACATAAAGTAATGGGGCAATTTTTCACGGCAGTCAGCTGAGAGTTTTGGTCACGAAAAAATAGTAAACAGTCAGCTGAGAGCCAAGTCACAAAGAAATCAGCAGAGAAGTAAACATACGAC
>JAZHYW010053290.1:0-26270 GCA_037355805.1 Ixodes ricinus | reverse complement strand
CAGTTCGTTTGATCACACAAGTGTGAACTGAAAAGCTGTGCTGTCAGAGATCCTTGAAACGTGTGCTGGCCTGCACTTCGACCTTGGAACACTTCCTGTCGTCGTCGTAGGTGATTCGGCTTTACAGTGTTTTCACCTTCTCAAAACTATTGCGGAAGCGAAGCTCCACGGGAAGGCGTTCGCGCGTGCGCGTACTTCGAACGTCTATCAAAGCTCTTTACGGGCACTCTTCACTTCCGATACCCCACAGAAAGTTGACCCCGAGAACAGAAGTTTCGTCGATCGTCACCAACCTCATGGAACGCAGCCGTGTACACCCACAGAAAGAACCACTGAACCCGCGAAGCCATCCTGTCGGCTGCAAGCAAGGCAAAACCGGTTGGGAAACTTTGTTACGGACTTTTTAATCACCCTATCATGCAGTGGTTCTCAAACTGGGTTCCGGGGAGCCTTTGGAGTTCGCGAAAGCATTCTAGGGATCCGCGAAGCCCAACCTCACCAGTCAAGCCCGGCAAAGAAAGTTGTATTTTGTCAGATTGAGAAGGAACGTTCCAATTTTTGGGTTAGTTTTCTCGTGTATGTGTGGAAAAGAGAAGTCTACTTCACACTAGCCCTCAGTTATATTCATTTATTAAATCACTATCATAATTAACCTACACCTATTCGTTCCCATCACCACGAACAGGGTCGACCTCCACCTCCAACATCTCCGCCGATCCACACGGGAACCGCAAAACATAAATGGTTGAGAACCACTGCTCTTGGGTACTGAGACGATAGAAGAAGTTTTTTGTGATTAGGTATTGAAAATAAACAATCCTTAAAAATATATTTACTTTTTCATCGGACAATTTCTAACCTCACGCCGAGCCCCCATGCGTTTGACCATAACAATAACCCTAGCAACGGTTTGTTTGGCGCGTACGTCATCACTTACGGGGTGAATTGGGAGCTGCGCTACACAAGTTTGTGTGACCACGTGCGCAAGCCTATTGGGGATTTTAGCATTCACTGAAATCAGAACGAAGAACGATCATCAATAGACCTCTTGTAAAATCGAAGCGATCCTAGCGGCGTAGTGTCGTGCCAAGCATCTTGGGAACCCCTTGCCCACCGCGGTTTTAATTTGCCAACCTCACTTTACGACATCCCATTACGATCAAATACAATGCTTGCATTTTCGAATATGTGACTTTCCTTAAATTTACATTAAAATAAAGCTGATGCCTATCAATACAGGTAAAATGCTGGGGCACGTTTTTGCGGGAGGCTCCCGACATGCCAGAGTTTCTGCGCATGAACACAGGACTACGAAGGCACATATGGTAGAAGAAGAATACTCGCATGGTCATCCTATTTCATCTTCTCGACGGGCTTCTTAAATTACCTGTTTGACGGGAGGGTCATACCCCACTCTGGAATGGTAGGCAATCCGCTTGGAAAGGTATACATGGGTTGCACGTGACGTCATATCCTTCCTCCTTTCTGGTGGCCAAAACCTGATGTTATACTTCGTTTCACCTTATGTGCGAGCGAAGGCAAAGCTGGAAGTGCGAGCACGAAAGCTCCGTGCCTTCAGGCTTTGCTCGAGCGCGCGAGCTGGGCAGAAACGCAAAAGCGCTGGTCTCGCGCTTCTAGCTTTGGCTTCGCTCGCAGATAAATTGAAACGAAGTATAATGAAGCTGTGCTCACTCGTTTCCGCTTGCTCGCGACGCTCGTGTACTGCTCGTAGAATATGCACAGTAAAGGCTACGCTCGAGGAAGTTCGGTCACCAGAAAGGAGGACCAAATTACGTCAGTGCAACCTATGTATGGGACGCGGCCGCCGGTACTCCTACTCCCCGCTTAGCATAGGCGGGTCTTCAGGGCCGCTAGTGGTCCGTGTTTCAACGTTGTTTCTATCGAAGGTGAATGAGTATACAATCCGAGCGAGGGCTGACTTTATTTTTATGCAGTGCTGAGATGTACTACTTCGTAAACGGGGCGATCGAAACCGAAACAATTGTCACTCCTCTCCATGGCCAAAGAGGTACCATAACGCAACGCGCGCAGTGTTGCATGCGAAGTCTGTGGTAGTCTGGAACAGAGACCTTTCAAACTATTTGGTAGGCTTTTTACGAAAAAACAGAGTCGTGCGAGGTCTTCTGAATGGCAGGAAATCACTTGAAGACGAAGAGAGCCAGTGCAACCTTTTCCGACCTCTCTCGGTTTATTCGAGCAAAATGGTGTCGTTTTTTCAGGATTTTTATTACTATTAAACATGTCTTTATAAAAAGTATTTTCTCATCCCTTGTCTACTAGACTAGCTCACTTTATTCCACGCAGACAAGAAAAAGAAGGGGGGGGGGGTTGTATTGCTCCTGCAGAATATCATAGGGTTAAGTCTAGCGTTGCAATACTTAAGACCTTTAAACCTTTAAGAGTTGCGCACCCTGGTAAAGGACTTTAAGGGAAGCAAAGCTAGGCACCTGGAAGCCTTTTTCTTGGTTAAAATTCCTAAAGTGGGTTCACCTTTCAGGACCATTGTGACTGAAAGAGGGACATGGCAATGGCTGGCTAGTCAATACTTTCCAAGACAATTAACTATGCAATTGAATTAAATTATGCATTGAGGTACATAACGCACAGGCAGTAGAGGTCCGTGGAGCACCTTGGAACAGATATACACGCTGAAGCATCAACGTTTTTCATTGACGTGCTTGATTTGTTCTAGTACGTACCCCACCAGGGTCTCTTCGTTTTGGTGCATGAGTGCATCTAAAGAAAAGGCAAGAGCAACTCTCAAAATGGTGGCTTGAGGCTTGTTGATATGTTCACGGAACTGTTGAGCTTTTATCTACAGTCGACTTTTATTTTGTTTTACGGCGTTTAATATCTCCAGAAAGAAGGCATTTGTTTTACCAGACCATCTGTGAGGAGTTGTATGGGAATGAGTATGAATAAGGTTGTTGAGATATGTGGATAACTACCTGGTGATGACACAAAGGTCCGAGGAAGCATCCGGGGGTAGCGTTGTCAACGCAGTGCTACATATGCTAGCGTTTTGCTAGCGTTGTCAACGCAATGCTTACTCACAAGCTCCAGGATGGACTGTTCCTGCAGTTTCTTTCCCTAAATCCAAAGTTCACTGGAAGCATGGGCGTACCAACCGGGGGGGGGGGGGGAGGGCAAGAGGGGCGCTTGCTTCCCCCCCCCCCCAGTTCTCAGAGTGGGGGAGGGGGCAAGGCATCTGTTTTGTCCCCCCCCCTGAAACAGCCGCCACTGGGCAGGGCATACACTGGCTAAAGTCAGTGGATCCCTGCGCCCAAGGGATACCAAGAGCACCGCCCCCGGCCCGGGAAGGGGGGGGGGGGGTCTGGTTTGCCCTCTATTCAAAAACAAGCTCGTACGCCACTGACTGGGAGTCATATGGTCTGGTTCTTCCGCAACCGTATACGAGGAAGGGACTACTGTCTTTTGACTCTGCGCACTTAAACTCGTGAAGAGGGACATTTCGTCTTCATGTTAGCGGGTGACCCTGGAAAGATCCTGCCATCATAGCATGATGGCAGGATCTTTGCTTGCAGGTGGAACGGCTTGCGGCCGCTGGCTTCCCTATATCAGTGCTGGTGCCGGTTACGGAAGCGTTGTTGATAAAGATTATGGTTGGGCCCCATCAACAGAGAGACAGGAAAAACAAGCCCGCTCAAGCGATCTTTGTGCAGGAGATCCCACAACCTAAAAAGATTGCCGGGCGATACAAGGGTCCAGTTGTTGTTCTTTCCGGAGCCAGTAAGTTAGCGCAATTATGCTGCAGAATCGGCGACAGAAGGGGAGACAGGAACAAATGCGCCGTAAAGCACAAAAGTAAATATGTGAAATGTGTTGTTATAGTGGTATATCAATTACCCCTCAGCAAGAGCATACATCGGCCAAACCGACCAGTGAACATGCTTTGTCGCTCCGGTCAATCTCAAGGGGCCACCTTCCTTTGCACTGCGGCACATGCAGCTGTAAGCCAAAATTTGACAACATCGCCATTTTGGGGAAAGGGGCTGAGACTGCCAGAGCAGGTCTAGAAACATACGAAATAAGAGGAGAGAGGAAGGAGAAATAAGGAAGTCAATCTTCGGATTATTTACACATGAAAAGAGGTTGCCTTTTTGAGCACATGTTGACGACATTATGGTGTAATTTTTTTCTCGCTGAACGTAGTTTCAGTAAATGTTTAGTTGAAGTTCAGCGCTCGTTTTTGTCTCCTGCCTATCTCTGTCCTTGTTTATTGCGCGCTGCATCACCAACTTATGAGAATGAACTGGCACATCTGTACTAATGGACGAAGAGCGTGTTGGTTCGGGTCAAGATTCAAGAAAGAATAAACAAGTAAGACGAAGGTGACACAGCCACATATTTCAACTAGCAACGGACATCAAGGAATTCCAAAAGCGAGCAACTTATTAAATTCGGGAAAATTGAGAAAAGGGAAAGTAACTAAGAGAGGAAGGAAGATGTGCTTGTGTCGTCCTCATCATACTTGTTTATTTTGTATTCAATCTTGGCACAGTTTAGCCCCAATTTGCACTACGAGAAACTTCGTCCACTTTGAGAGTTAAAAACATACTTTTCGTGTAAGGATCGTAAAAAATACTACACGCTGAAGAAAATCACCCATTTACGTCAAGTCCTTATTTCGAACTCGTTCTGTTCACGTTCCGCCTATTGAAAAGCACGGCGAAAGAGACCAAGTACGCACATGGTCTTGCCACCCCACCGTTTCTATCCGCGCGACAAAGTCCGTCTGTTACCGCCAGTGGCACCATGGCAACGAAACGTCTTCTTTATAGAGAAACGCGCGAACGCAACGTCTGAAGCCAGGAACGCTAGACGCCATCTTCCGAAAGTTAACTGCTAAGGAAAGCTGCAACGCTAGCCAAAGTCGGACGCGCCGTTCTGGAGGTCGACGCTTAGAGCGGAAAGCGGTCGCCTAGCGAACCCTTGGCAATTTCGACGAGGCTTGGAGCGAAGCGAAGCGGGGCAAAGCGAGGGGTGTCCGCGCGGGGTGTAGGACCGTTCGTCGAATGACAATTCGTCGCACGACAACTGGTAGCAGGGCTATTCGTCACATAGGGCAATTCGTCATAGGGCGGTTCGTCACTATGACAATTCGTGAAACATTTCTTTCTGATAATTTTTATGGGTTTTGTTGACTTATTGAGCATAGTTTTTTTAGGTGAGTGCAATTACTAGTGACCCTCTTCCTTTATTTACTTATTTTTTCCCGCACCCATGAAATTAGTTTGGTATTAATTTTAATAGGCACTGCGTAATAATGTCTTGACCACCACAACCTTGGCACCACTCCTAGTGACTAATAAGAAGGGAGTACTCATTCAGGTGCGTAAATACAAGTGTTTTATTAATGATAGCACTTTACCAGTGTTCACAAAGAGATACTCCTGGCACATGCTTCGACGACATCCAAGTTGTTGGTCCCGTCATAGCGATGAAGGATGGCCCGAAGTCGCCTGTCGTGTCCGGCCCGCTTCCGCGACACCCTTGTGGAAACGACCCCGCTTGCAGCTTGGCTGAGCTTCAACTCCGTCATAGCTTGCTCCTTTTTTAGTGACTCCAGGAACGCCCAGAGATTAGGTGAAGCACAACTTACGTTGCTCTGCAAAAAAATGATATCGAGGGCTTTATAAATAAACACGAGATACAAACCGTCCAATAAAACTTGTTGGGCTAGTTGCTGCATGTTTGTCTAAAGGACGGTCTCTTTAGTCTCTTCAGCAAACGTCTCTTTAGTCATACAGACTGTCGATTGCGCGTGCGGCATGAATAAGGCAATAAAAGAAATTACCTGTAGCCCGTAGTGCCATGCCTCCACACTGTTGTTGGTCCGCGGCATTCCACCCATCGTCGCCACATGCACGGACCACATTTTTGGAGGGAACTGGGCGGAGCAGATCCCGTTTCGTCGCGGTCGGCCTATGTAAACATCCTCAAAGTAGTCTGCTACTTGAATCGCCTCAGGGGAAATGCTTCCATGATGTCCTGAAAAGCTTCAGGAATGTTCCCAGCAGGCAGAAATGCCAAAGCCGGGAGCATTTTCATCTGGAATAAAAGGAAAATGTTTTGAAACTCTACACAAACTGATAAGCAATATATATACAGAAAAGGAAACAACACTCTACAGGCCAAAGAGTCAAATGTCTAGTCCGTGGCGTAACGCGCTTGAAACCCCAAGGCGCAAAGCTTCCGATAAACGGACTGCGCAAGATGGAAAAAGCATCCTTGAATTCGGACCTCTGAAATAGTGTCACGAGCGGCGTTGATAGCGGCCATTTCGAAGTCCGTGTACAGGGTCCGTGCAGCGCAGGGTCCAATGTTGTCAATGACGGCTGTGAAGAACCTGGTAACATGAAAAGGTAGTAGAGTTCACACAACCATTTGCAATACCTTGAGATAACACCTAATAGGGCAATATTATAATTGGAACTTACCTGCGATATGTTGACTCAGCTTTGTTTGGAAGTAAACCGTACACCATGGGCACGGTGATCCCGTTCTTCAGCGCATGTATGGTGTAGAGTTGGTAGAACAGGGAGGGCACCACCTTGAACGTGCCATCACAAAACCAGGCGCTTGCACCTCCCAAACACTCCAGGTTGCGTTGTGTTGCAAATAGGATGAACCGGTTGACGTCGCCCTCGCCACTGGCGTGCAAGAGAAACGGCTCCTGCTTGCAGTTCACCTACACGCAAATATGCAGACATGTACAAATTACTCAAAAAAGGTAGTTAAGTTAAGTTACTGAGTATCGACGCCAAAAGTAATTGGAGTAGAGTAGAAATTACGCATTTGTAATAGTAATTGAGTAAACTACTAACTACTGTAAAAAGTAGCGAGTTACTTTGAAGTTACTTTCGAAGTTACTTTTTTATATTTTTGTGGTAGCAAAATGAACAGCAGTTTTGATCCGTGAAAAACCCTGCGAGCCTAAAATAAATGCAGTCACTTTATGGCTTGCGTTTTCACCAAAATAGTTTATCCGCTCGCAGAAGCAATTGACTTTCAAAGTTCTTGATAGAAGAGTTTTCCCCTTTTCCTCCTAAGACGTCCCCAGCCAAGCTAAAAAGACGTTCCAACGACGCGCTGGATGGAACGGCAGCGTTGAATTTGAGAAACAGGCTGTGCAGGGTCGGGTAAGCATGTGAGGTTTGCCTCGGCTAGAAAGTCTTTTTTAACAAACTTTCCTCCTTTTTTTTTTCTTCGGCAAGTTGAGTTTGTTATGACTGGCTCTTTATTCCCACGACGTTCGGGGAGTACGCTGAGCGAGTGCACCTGACCGTCAAGGGTTCAAGTCTCGCGCCACGACGATGAGATCATCCGGACGACTGCGCGTCTCGTTGCAGTGCTGGTGCTACGCTACTGAAAAAAAAGAATTGTTTTGGTTTAACAGAAGATGAAACAAAGTATACTTCGCCGCTGACGCCTGGTCGAACAGGGGGATGCTGCCCTCCCAAGGGTGACTCGCAATCCTCGCCGGCGACTACGGTATCCTGACGAGCCTGACACGCCTCACAAACGAATCGTTTTAAACAAAGAGGATGTCTCCCTGGCGTGGAAGGTCGGAAGGACGCGAAGGATTACGTGAACAAGCATCGTCGCTCGTACAGTTGCAGCTGGAAGCGGAACGTGCTCCCATGAACGGATTATCCGTGTCTGCGTTTGTCCGCGGGGGAGTCCGGCTTTGAAAAGGCGTATGCGCTGACGACGAGGCGACCATGGGAACAGGCGCCGAGCTGCGAGGTCATACGAGTGGCGCCTCCCCAGGAACCCCCAAACCGCTTCAGTCAGAACTCACTAAAGGCAGACAACATGAAAACAACAACAACCCTCGGAGTGTCCCCTTCTTTCACGGTTGCAGCTGGAGGCGCGGCGTCTGCGTTCATTACCGGATTAGGTCAATACCCGACCAAAGCTTGTTAATCATCTCTGCCTGCGTTTGTGCGCGCCGGTGTTATGTTTTGGGTGCTCGTCGCCACCTTGGCCCAAGGACGGCTGTGATGCAGTTCCTAAGGCTGCCGAGTAATAGTGCGTGGGAACGGAATGTGAGGGGGCCCCTTGTTCGGGAATGCCACTTCATCTGACGACGTCTTATTTATTTCTGCGCTCAAACTTTTGTGATAAGCAAAATTATCACTAGATTTCGAAAGTAGTTAGTAGTTTGAGTAGAAGTTACCTGAAAAACGTAGTTAAAGTAAACTACTAATTACTTAAATAAAGTTGTAATTGAAAGTTACCAAGTTACTCGTAAAAGTAGTTAAACTACAGTAGTTTGAGTAGAGTAGTTGAACTACGTCCAAGTCTCAAAAATATGGCATGTAAAGTTGTACTGCACTTTTTATAATCTTCAACGGGTGACAATGTCGCCCTACGAATTTGTTGCTCTCTGAAAAACTGACAACTAATTTTGAATGCGCCGTTACATTGAATTTTTAATGTGTGTTCGCGTGTTCGCGTTCTTTCTTTTCTTTCTTTTTTGTCTACATCTTTGATTATGCGGCTCTCACTTGTGATGAAACAGACTATGGATGTCGGACTTCTTGAAAAATATTATATAACTAAGAAAATGGCACGTGAACGCAAAAGACAAAAGCGCACTTAATAAAAATAATTGAAATAATAGAATTGATTCTTATTGTGTTTTCAAAGGTTTGAGCACACCAAAAGCTATAAAAGCGAGCTCGATGCTTTGGATGGTGCCCTTGTTCACTGGAAGTGTAGTTCAGGGCATTATGCTCGCACTTGTATGTCCCGCTTCGCTCGCACGGTAAAAGCAAATACTTTACTGGTAATGTATTTAGTGAAACGAAGCTTACCTTCTGTATACGTGCAATGCCCTCAGTTTTCGCGGGATTACAGACTTGTTTATCATTATTGTATTCGTTTCCCACTGCGATTCATTTCGTGCTCTTTTGTGTGCTACATGCATTAGAGACCACGGTAACCCAGGAGAATTTTATTTCGCGGATTGTAAAAAAAACCTATGCAACTTGCCACGTGTGCCACAATCAATATAAAATATTCTAAGTTTCACATGTGACCGCTTGCCTGAGTAAACATTGTTGTTTGTCAAGAACAATTGCGATTGTATGAAATCACGTGGGAAAATCTCATTCTAAGCACGCGACCGTTGGTAGGCAGTGAATACTCATAATCGGCGCCGAGATGATTGACAGGTGGAGTTTTTCTATCAACCCAGAGTTAGAACGTTTCCTTCTTTCTGTTGTAAGCAATCAGGAGACAACTTACACCAACTCTGAGGGTAATAGAGTACTATGAGTATTCAAACATAACGGCCTGAGCCGTATATATGTGTACAAGCTTTAGCTTTTGATGCACCCTTAAAGGGGCGATGCAACCATTTTTGTACTTTCCGCAAATACCGCTTAAAACGGATCCCTGACGTTAATGACCTATGAAACGCGCGTTCGTTTTTTACCCCACGCAATAGAAGTCCCAGAAAAAAACTTAAGAAAAACGAGCAGCGTTCACCCCCTCAACTGGCAGCCAGAACAAGCGGCCACGTGATCTGGAGCGGATTATATGCCGCCAATGTTGCTCATAGCCCCGCGCTGGGGTTGGCAAAGCACAGGACACGCGCTGAGTTCCAGATATTGTTATGGCTCGGCTATTGTCGTCGTTGCAGCGATTGGACACGGGCCACTACCCGAATGCTTCTCGAGCTAGTAATTATCACGAGCCCAAATCGAGTGCCCACGCAATGCTCGGGTCCAGTCTATGAACCGCATTCAAATATCGTCATATGGGTGTACTGCGATCCCCACGTTACGTCATCAAATTTTGCAAAGGAGAGATTGAATGAAAATGATCGATTTTGTCCTTGAAATTACACCGCAACAAAGGAGTTTCTTGGCCAGTGGCGTTGCGTGTGAGTATCCTTGAGTCCCAGGTGTGCCAGTAAGCTCGTGTAAAGAGAAAAACATTCCAATTGAGTATCGTTGCACCGCTCCTTTAACTTTCGATACGCTCAACGCTAGTGTAAAATGTAGGGCTGTTTCATTCTTAATCAGCGTACCATGTGCGTGCTTACACTATATTGTATACAACGCCAAACTCCACCCGTTTGCATCTTTTTCATTTATGCACACTGCTACTTCCGCGCATAAATCACTAAATTAAAACTGGTACAGGATGTCACCAAAGAAATTTACAGGGTTCTTTTCTTTATTGCAAAAATAAACTACGCATCGCCTAACTCTCATTTTCCGCCCAAAGGTAGCGCTAGGTCACAACCAGATGCCAAAGTTTCATCCCGAACGGACACCTTTTTCAAAAGTTATAAGTGATTTCCTGAAAATTTCAATGGGAAAATGGAGCCCACTTTTGACCGTTTTCGATTTCTGGTGCCATAGAGCCCCATGTATTCGAAAACTCCGTCGGCCGCCATTTTCCCATTGAACTTTTCAGAAAATCACTTATAAATTTCGAATAACTTATCGGATCGGGCTGAAACTTTGACATCTGGTTGTGACCTCTAGCGCTACCTTTGGTCGGAGGATGAGCGTTCGGCGATGCCTATGTTTATTCTTGCAATAAAAAAAAGCCGTAATTTTTTTTTGTGACACTCTGTACATTTTTTAAACTATGTGCAAAAGCTATCCACAGACCCAGAATCTTTGCCTGGCCATTCGTTGCATTTATCACTTGATTCGTATTAAAATTAATTATTATCATTTATTGCCGTGAGTTAATTGTTGACCACGGCATTTTTTTCATTATGACTCCCGCACCAGTCCTACTTTGGGTTTACCAAACTCAACATCTAAACCTGAGTGTCATTTTTTTCTGTTTTTCAGTCTCGCGGTTTTGGTCAAAATAAACACCCAGCTACCTAAATGAGACACCTGACCGCCCAAAACATAGTTCATTTGTTTTGATTTTTTAGGTAGTTAATTCCTCAAGCTAGAATTTCGGAAACCCAAGTCATCACGTTTTCCTGGAAATCTACAAAGAGCCAAACACATGCACGACAAAAGGGTCGTCGGCCCGTCATATTGCCACCCGCAGAGCCGAGAAAGCAACGCTCGGTCACGGACTTCTAGAAGATTCGCGTTCATTCTTGCACCAGACGTCTTTTGCCCTGCTTTCTTGTTCTCGGAAGTGCCAGTTCATCCTCGCCCCGAGCACGCGACGCTCGAACCTTCTTTGCCGAACCAAATGGCCGAACTTTCGAGATAGTGATGCACTGTAGATAACCAGCTGCCCGCGACCTTGTCGAGTCAGTCTCGCTCTCGCTCTCTGTTACGCTGCCGAATCGCCGCTTGCTTTTCTGCTGCCTCGACGCTCTTTCTCTTTACTTATTCTGTTTGGCACAAGTTCGCCGATTAAACCTTTATTTTTCAGTTCACTGTTCGTCCTTTCGTCACATTCATTCGTGACAATATGAATCCGATCACATTGAAATGTGTGTAATTGGCCTCTGAAATCTCCAAAAGCGGCGCACAGGCAATTTTATATTTTTCAACGCGTCGGTGGTTTTGTTGTGCATGTGCCTCGCCGTTTGGTTCAGGACGATTTTCGCCTTTTGTTCTGCCCACATTTGCTGGAGACGTGAGCTCGCAGCGTAGGCAACTGGCCCCCTTGCACGAGAACTGGCGCAGCCGTGCGCGTTCCGAAGAAAGCTCGTGCAGAGAAAAACAAGCAAGGCACAAGGGATGCCAAATTCAGGGTATAGAAAAATACCCCACTGTATCGAAGCGCCACCACACACGATTTCTCGCATTGATGTACAGGCCTGGAAGGCCATCCCACCGCCATCTGTTGGTTAAGAATCACACTAACCAAGGGTGGGGTTGCACCTTAAAAATAGGTCAATGCTAAGAATAGCGTCGGGTTATAATACCTTCGGCGATGCATTTCCTTTCCGTATAGACAAAGCGCTATTTCAAAACACCGTTTTTCGACAAGTTGTCCTAGTGACGAATTGCCCTATGACGAATAGCCCTGTGCAACGAACGGCCCTGCGACGAGTTGCCCTATTACGAATTGTCTTTCGACGAACGGCCCGTACCCCGTCCGCGCGCAGCCAATACCACGCGCAGCGCGGATGTTTGGCAGCCTAGCTTGTAGCTCAAGCTATACACTGTTTCATACTTAGCGTGCACCACTGTCAAAGCTACTGGCGCGAGCTGGGTGCTTGATCTCGTTGATCATTTGCACGCGTCCTCACGCAAACAAAACCATAGATGAAGCCACGCGCTCGCGAGAGAAGCTTTGACAGCGTTGCACGCTAAGTATGAAACAGAGTATAGGGCTCCTGCATTCGTAGCAGACTGCATTCGGAAGATGGCACGGTGTTTCAGACGCTCTGTTCGCCTGCGTGCGCGTCTATAAACATTTCTACTAAATTACCCTAGCACAACGTTGCCCAAGCACCAAGGAGCATGCTGAGATTGTAGTTACACGCGCTGCACGTGCTGGCGTCTGCAGCAGTAACTGTTTTAAAGCAAAAGCCTAAAACAAAATTCATGTTGCACGCGCGTTGGTCAGCGCCTTATTTTGGTTACTTACTTCGAATCTGTTATACGGAGAAGACGAGCGCGTACGAGTGTAGACTTACATTCCTATACCCTGTGTCATACTTAGCGTGCAACGCTGTCAAAGCTACTGGCGCGTGCGCGTGGCTTCATCTATGGTTTTGTTTGCGCGAGAACGCGTGCAAATGATCAACGAGATCAAGCCCCATGCTCGCGCCAGTAGCTTTGACAGCGTTGCGCGCTAAGTATGAAACAGAGTATAGCATTCTCATTGACGCTAGGGTAATTTAGCAATAGGTCTGTAGACATATTGCTAAATTACCTAAGCATCAATCAGAATGCAGGGAATGGTGCTCCACGCGCCGCACGCGCACACCTCCCCGTATAAAAGATTCGAAGTAAATAACCAAAAATGAAACGTTGACGAACTCGCGTGCAAGATGTCATTTAATTAAAGGCTTGAGCGTGTTGGTGATCTACATTGACTTAAAACGAAAGAAACACACAAGAGGACGAAACAGACGTGTGTTTTGTCCTCTTGTGTGTTTCTTTCGTTTTAAGTCAATGAAGATGTCATTTGTTTTGGGCTTTTGCTTTAGAACAGTTACTGCTGCACTGCTGCAGACGCCAGCACGTGCGGCGCGTGGAACACAATTCCCTGCATTCTCCTTGACGCTTGGGTAATTTAGCAATAGGTATATTGACGTTCAGTAACCATAACAGACGTACTTTATTGTGCGAAAAGAGATATACTTCGTTTCACCTTAGCGTGGACTATTGTTGGCCGCTCATGCTAAAAGCACGAGCTATTTGCTTTAGATAAAGCCTCGGCGGCTGCAAGAGCACTCCTGCAGCGAGTGCTCTAGTCAAGGCAGTCAAGGCTATCCTCTCAAAGCTTGCACAGCCTTCGGAGCTAGTTTATGGTAAGGTGAGACGAAGTATAGTGGTGCATCGAGGTGAGGGACGTGCTTGGGCTCTTTCGCTGTGTTTCTCAAAGAATAAAACAGTTTGAAATAAGGACTTACCGCAGATGGCTGATTTTCTCCAGCGCCTAATATTTTAACGAGCCTTACACAAAAAGCATGTTGTTTCGGTCATCCGACGGCTGGAACATGGGGCTAAAGTATCAAAGTGCCCACTGGAACATGGGGCTAAAGTATCCAAGTACCAAATGAACCAACTCGACTGCGTCCCCATTTTCACTCTTCGCCTTCCAGTGCTGTTCTGGCATTCTTGAAGCGCAAGTGATACCCGGACCACCTCGCACAGGCACCTTACCGATTTAGTGGTTTTCGATGACGCTCAGAAAGTTTCAAATTGTACCCATTCACCTGTTTACATCTATTGAAAAAATTAATTTAGATAGAAAGAGAGAGAGAGAGAAGGGTTTATTAAGGAAGGACAGAGAGGTTAGCCTGAACGTAGGTTCTGGTTGGCTACTCTGTACTGGGGAGAAGGGGAAGGGGGAAGAAAAGGTATGACGATGAGGAAGAAAGATGAGGTGAAGTTGTCAATGAGAGTGAGCAATGGTACAAATGTTCAAAATCTCACAGGCATTTTAAGCACCCTACAAAGTGTCTGATAATTCCGTGTTCGTGAGGAACACTACCAAGGCCTTCGTGGCCTTCATGAATTGGTCAGTTGTGTCCCAGGCACCAAGCACTTTTGATGAGCAGAAAGGCCGCGAGTCCAACGCCATTAATGTCTGTTGCAGCACTTGTCGATCCTCGTTGAATTTATCGCATTCACACAGGATATGTTGAATTGTCCCTTCAACTTCGCAGCTTGCACAGTTCGCGGAATCTCTCCTTTGAATCCGACAAAGGAACTGCGGTGTATATGCCACACCAAGCCGTAGTCGGTGCAGGACCGCCTCTAGCTGTCTTGAAAGTCCAGATGGAACGCGGAATGCAAGTTGAGGATCAAGGGAGTATAGCCTGGGATGGTGGTAATGTGGATTCATCCAGTAGTTTTGTGAAATTCCTTTTGCCACGTCTTGAACCAGAGTTTTCGTGTCACACCTGGAGTAGGGTATGCCAATTTTATTGCCGTTACTGGTTGATTTTGCTGCACTATCTGCTGTCTCATTGCCGGCGACACCACAATGACCTGGTATCCACTGAAGAGTTATGTGATGACCCTGCTGGAGGGCACGGTGGCAGGTGCAGAAGATTTGGTATGCCAGAAAGTCGTACGCATTATTTTTCATAGAAGACTGAATTATTTGAAGCGCTGGTCTTCAGTCACTGAAGATGGTCCAGTGCTGGGGTGTTTGACATAGGATCTACCTTACCGCTTCTCGTATGGCCGCTAACTCAGATGTCGTTGATGTCGTTTTGTGTCCTATTCCGAAACTGGATAAAATGACTGTGGCGGGTATTACAATCCCAGCTCCAGCTCGTTCCTCAGAAGCGAACCCGTCGGTGTACACATGTGCCGTCGAGCCGTATGTTACATTTATGACCCTCAATGCCAGTTGTTTCACTACAGGCAGTGGAGTTGATGACTTCTTATGAATGTCTTTGATGTACGGCACTACCTCTGGAGTCAAGGATGTCCATGGCGGTATGCTCTTAATAGATGGTCGAACAAAATTATTTAGAGTAGTATTGTGCTTTCTTATCGTCCTGGAGAAGCTGGACTTTGGTCTGTTTCTAGGTAACGTTGCTAAGTGATGGCGAGGGTGTTGTGTGAGGTGTCTCAAGTGCAACCGCAGTGTCTCTTGTATCATGTATGCTTCAGTTGGAGAACCTGCGAGCCTCCGCAATCGTCCCGGGCGTGGAAGCAGATTGGGGTAGCCCTAAACAGGTTCGTCGAGCTTGCGCCTGAATGCTTTGGGGGGCATGTATATTGGTAATGCAAGTGTTGTTGATAACCGGTAAGGTGTACCTCAGAAGTCCGAGGATCCGAAGTTTTTCCTAGAAACGTATGCTTCCGGACGTACGGAAGTTTTTCTCCACAGATAGTAATAGGGTATCGGTCCATTAACTTGCGAGAAAACGTAATCGCAGCCGATTTGGATGTTGATATTTGAAGTGCACGTGCGATTATATATTTTTGGGTAATTTTCAGAGCGCTTTGGAGTCTCGGCCGTATCTGAGGAGGTGTGACACCGGTCGACCAGATACAAATGTCATCAGCATAAATAGATGCATGTACCGTAATTGGTGATTCGCGGATTAGATTTATCAAGACCATATTAAACAAAATCGGGCTTAATACCCCGCCTTGTGGTACGCCTTTTGTGAGGATGTGAGAACTTGTATTTCCGTCGTACGTTGACATATATATAGATCTTCCTGTGAGGTATCTCTTTAACCAGGAGAACATTCGGCCACCAATTCCAAGTTCCTCTACCGCATTTAGAACGGCCTCATGGGTCACGTTGTCGAATGCACCCATGATAGGTGACTAGGTCTATGATGTTGTCCAAAGAACTTCGTCCACGTCGAAATCCAGACATTACGTCCGAATACTGGTCGGTATTTTCTAGGTACCATTCAAGGCGATAATTTACCATTTTCTCTATTAGCTTACCAACGCAGCTTGATAAAGCTATTGGTCAATAAGATGCAATGTCGTAAGGCGACTTTCCTGGTTTGAGAATGGGTATGATACGACCATTCTTTCATACTGATGGTACCTGACCCGTTTCCCATGAATTGTTGAAGAAATCAAGAAGTTGTTTTTGACCTCGTGGGCCTAGATTGGCAAGGGCGCTATACGTAACATCGTCAGGTCCTGGAGTCGAAGTCCGCTTCACTGTAGCCAGAGCTGCCTGAAGTTCATCTGGCCGAAAGGGAAAATTCATTCTGTCGTCGGACGATGGTGGTACGCTAGCCTGAATGGGACCAAACGATCAATTAGAACCCGCCTGCTGTTGAGTGAGACGACTGCAGAAGTTCTCGGCGACCTCCATCTCAGTCACGTTTAGGCGCAGAGATAAAGCACGGAACGGATATCGTTGCTGTTGAGGTGTCCGTTGTCCACGCGCCGTACGCCAGACTCCCATAAGGGGTTTCCTTGGATCTAACTTTGAGGAATTCATCCTCCATTTGACCCTTCCTAGTTTCTGTACATATCGATCTATTTTTTTCTGCGTGCGGCGTAGATCCGTAGATCCTTCATATATTTGGTAATTCGGTACCGTCTTTCCGAGCGACGACGCTTAGCACGAAGTTTTAGTTAATCTGATGTCCAACGTTGCCCAGGAGCAACAACTCAATAATGATTTATTTTCTTCCGTACCACATGCGCCTTAATGAATTTAGTGCCCTCTGTCGCAAAAGAAAGGATATACTTGAGCTTAGCAGGAGAAAATCGAAATGCATCTTTCAAAACAGATTAATTGTTCTTCACAACCAAAGCTGACAGTGAATATTAGGTACGATGGCGTGCCCGACTGGCCTCAAAAATGCGAAAAGAAAGAGCCGTGCAAATTATACAAATTCGGTTCTACCTTTCTTTACTGTGCGAAATTCAAAATGCACTTCGGCTTTTTCATATGTCGTGACCGCTTTCATTCATCCGATTTGAAGTAGAGCTGCAAATGCCTAATGTTGCCCACGAGCAACATTTCCAAATCACACTTACGAAAAAAGGTAATTTTTGTCTGAGGCCATATTTGTGTTCTTCCGAGTGTAGACCCTGATAAACAATATGTCAGGGTTTGTGGGTTTATAGTATTTCAAACAAAGTTGTGGACATCAAAGTGTTAATTATTCAACATCGTGACGATAAGCCGCCTATATTGTGTGCCCTAGGCGTATGACTCACCTGCACCAACTGCAGTATGTGTAGCTTTCACGGCTTTTTTTTTTAACCAAATCTGCTAGAAGCAAGAATGCAGGAGAAGCAAGAATGGCCAGGAGAAAGTGCGGCCGGAGCAATTCAATGTGGTAAACCCAATGAATGCGGTCGATTCGAAGCGTTCTGCTTCCTTGTTAGAAAAGGGACCCAAGTTTTGTTTGAATGTTCAGCCGTCGAGATTAGACATTGTGTCGAGCATCCATGGCATAGCTGCGAAAGTCCCAGTGGATGCGAGGCAAGGGTTCGTTGACCAGTCGATCAAAGCAGTTTCGAGGTTGGTGGGTACTGGGAATAGGCCTGAAAAAGAGATTTTACGGCAGTAAGGAGGCTTAAGAAAAAGTTCAGAAGTTGGTAGTATTTCGTTGCTTCAGACAGACAAGTCTGAAAAAATGCGATTCTGCCTGAGCTCGTGTTTAAAGAGAAGTCTAGAGCAGCGGTTGTGGGAGGGTTGTTCCAGCCATGCAAGGTTAATCTCAAACAGATGAAAAGTAATGTGTTGGAAATACTAAATGAGTGCCAGATAAAAAAAGTCGCAAAAAAGGTTGGAGAGATTACGAGGGATTCGTTTTCTGTCAAGTTCTTTCTAAAAGACCACAAGCCTATGTTGCCATCCTCAGCGTGGTTGTAAATGAAAATGGTACTTGGCAGAAAGTTGTATCGAACATTCCTCCAAAGCTGCCTGTCATCAATCGAGATGATCAGTCCAATTGTTCTCAGAAAATCAGAAAGAACTGCTAAGCTGTTTAACGTTTTTCCACCATAAAAACTGCGTTATCATGTCACCTGACATTAAAGACTTATTATCTCCATCAACCATTACTACTCTCAAGGTTAAGGGACTTGTTAGAGGCAAATTTGGTTCGGTTCAAGTCGCAGTCCGGGGTAAACGTAGGAAGGTTTTTGAACCTAGCAAAACTGTATCTGAAATCCCCGGCGGTCGAATTTGAGGGGGGGCAAGTTGCTCAAAAGGAAGGAGTCTGCATAGGTTCGTCCCTGGCGCCGGCGTTGTCCGAGATTTGGCTCCGTTGGACGTGGCCTTGGGGCAAGCGGTACAATCGTACTCCCGAGGGGTCGGTTTTGATTAGGAGATACATTGATGACATTTTGATATGTTCGGTTGTGAAAGAGACACTACAGAAGATCAAAAAGGTCAGAGTACAGGCGGCGCCGAAGGTGACCTTCAACGGTGAGGAGCCTGATGAAGGTGTGCTGCGGTATTGGGATCTGAGGTTGAACGCGCTAAACGGGTTGTGGTGGGAATATGGAAAGCTCGCGGCAAAACCCCTTTTGCCATACAAAAGTTGCCATTAGAAATTGGTCAAACGAGGTGTAGTGATGTCTTCGCTGGACAACGCTCTAAAAAAAGTCTTGCCGGCAAAAAGTACAGGAAGCCGTTAGGAGGCAATTGGTACGGGTAAAAGAGGCGGGGTACAAGAGTAACATTGTGGATGAGGTCGCCAGTAAATTCTTGGAGAGATTCGGAGGAGTATTGAGGAAAGAAAGGGAGAAACCAGACAGGGACGTCAGCATTCCATTTCACAATAATTTTTTACACAACCTGTTCGCGGTGGCCGGGAGGTTCCGGGTTGGTGTGGTTTTCTCTTCCGACTTTAAGGCGGCGGTCCCACGGCGGCCATCTTGAACAAGCCATTAGTTCAACCACTAGATGGCGGCACTCATCCATGTGGCCTAGAGTGCCTCCATACACACGCGCGCTCTTGCTTGAGTGGCGACATCTCAGCCATTTTTCCGCCCAGTCGTTTTAGGGGCGAAGCTCCTTAAGGCGTGGGTCTGTCCCTCCTAGTTGTGGGTATGTAGCCACTTCGAGGTTTAGTTTATGAATGGCTCAAGAGATGGCGTGTTCCGGAATTAACTTTATGTAGAGATGACAGATGGCGCTTAGCTCATGTTATAAAAGGCACTCGCTCTTGGCGCTGCTCGTAGTTTAGCTGGATGGAGGCAGTAGACAAGGCTGCGGAGCGGAGAGCGCGCAAGGCGGCGGCAGCGCGCGCTCGCAGACAGAATCCAGCCGTGCGAGAGCGAGAGGCCGAAGCATGTCGTCAGGCTGCGCGTCGACGCCGCCAAGATCCGGCCGTGCGAGAGCGGGAAGCCGAATCGCGTCGTCAGTCTGCTCGGCGACGCCGCCAAGATCCGGCCGTACGAGAGTGGGAAGCCGAAGCGGCACGGCAGCGTCGCCAAGATCCGGCCGTACGAGAGCGGGAAGCCGAAGCGGCACGGCAGCGGCGCCAAGAGGATCTGCAGAACGTCAGGGAACGGGAAGCGGCAAGAAAGCGCGCGTATCGGCAGGCAGACCCCGATGCAGCGAGAGCTCGTGAGGCGTCTGCAAACGCATCAGGCGAGCTCAGCCCGAAGGTGCCGACGCGCGGTTTAAGCGAGACTTTCTAGACGTTTCGTTCGGCCATAGCTGTGGTGTGTGTGATAGATTGTGGTTTGTATACACACACACACAGTGTTTCTCACGTCTTTACATGGCGATGAGTGGGCGAATTAACGGAAGAATCGCTGGTTTACCGACGATTCACTCCGGAGCTTCGCCCACTCATCATCATTCACCACGTGGATATGCTGTGACTTTTTTATGCATTTCGAAGTGCGCGCAATCCGGTGTCACTCAGCTCGAGCACGTAGCTTTGCCTAATGCATAGACGCCATTGTACCGCCCAAGCCACGCACCGAGTACGCGAGAGCGTCACGCTCTGGCACATTCAGGGCAACAATGGATGTCTTCACCCTGAGACAGACAGACATGTAGGCACCCTAACGTGGCCAGAAAACAAGCTCGTGACAGTGATGTTCCTCCTCTGCTCTTAATTTCCTCCTCTCTGCTGCACGCCCGTGCACGTTCAGCGCTCAGCGCGTGCTCCCGCTGACACAAATGCCAGCAAACGTGCCAGTGGTGCTAGAAGTGCCCAGTTCGCACAGAAGTGGAGCCCAGCTAGCTCATCGACCCGATCGAGAGTGCCTAGCTGGGCGAAATTTGTTCTTTGATACTGGCTTTGTTCCGCGCTGCAGAATTGGCAAAGCGATTTCGTTAGAGGCTCACAAGCCAGGAACTATCGTTTTAACTATTCAAGAATTGAAAATATAGTCAATCAATCAGTGAAGAATGTTATCGAACCTTAAAAAACATATATAAGACATGCCTTGTCAGCATTTCGTGAATGAGAGAGCTTTTGCATGACATAAACGTTTAAATTCATTTTGCTGTAAGTCAGAGAGCAGCCGACATAACAGGTAAATGAGGCCAATCAAGCAGAGTCGGAAAACACTATGTCACGGAGCTCAACGTCTTATAGCGCGTTTTTGTCCCCGGTCAAAGCAATCAAGCGCAAACCATGCACCATGGCCTTGCGCTTTTAGTATGTGTGTTTGTGCATTTTGATCTATGATAAAACAAGCAATAGCAGATTTTTTTTTCAAGACGGGTGTTCAGAAGGGCGCTCAATATAACTCATCATTTGGATGGAAGTTTGATTAAACTTGATTACCAATTATCTGACCTTATAAATAACCACCTCAATATTGTTGAAATAGTACGCCGAGGTCGAAGATTATGCATGTTCAAGAAAAGAATAATAGTTTATTTTTTAGCCCCAGTAACCTAAACTTAAGATTTGTTAGGCGAGTGGGTAGCAGATTTTTCAGTGCTTTTTATAGTGCTTTTGATATTTTTTTTTCAATATTAAATAAGTCTATTGATAATTTGACGTTGAAAAAAAATATACCAGCGTCTTACATGTATCTTTATATATATATATTTTTCTGTTTGAATGCAACAGAAATTGAGAATTTTACAGTAACGCTGGCATTGTATGTTAATGAATGTGATCCCAATGATGTCGATGTGAATTATTTGTATTTGAAACTTTTGATGACGTTGATATTAATTATCGCGCGTTTCGCAATTCGACGCGCGAGCGTGTCGAATTGGGACGCATTTTTGTGACGAAGTGACGAGGCGCCGGAGTGCCTCTCGCGCCAGCTTCTCGTGCAAGCCGCTCCCTAATCTGCTCATGATCGTGATCACGATCGAAGCAGGTGGACATCCGTTTATTCTAGCTAATGCTATGTTCACACTACTAAAGCCGCTCAATCTGTTTACGTTTGTCTTGCAAGTAGTGTCAAATACGCCAGTGCGCAAGGCCCGTGTCTGGTGCGGCCCTTGGAAGGTAATGGCGGCGCAGCGCTGAATTGAGCGGCGCTTTGGAGCGAATGGCCGCTCGTGGCCAGTCTTGTACACGTTACAAAAAAAGTAATCGATTACAATTACTATTACTCTTGGCTAGAGAGATTCGATTATATTACTTGATTACTCGACAGCAAAAGTAATTGGACATTACTTTAAGAAGTAACCGTTACTTTTCCGATTACTTTATTGTGTGAAGACTTACATCTTTAGCGCTCATAACAATGAACTACTTACAACCTCGAAACTTTGCTTGTCACAAAGACCACGTAGGGGAAATACGGGATCTTGACGTGTATTTGAACTGGCTTTGTTATATTTTGCATCCACTTTAGACATTCGTCGGTTCTGGTTCTTCTACGGGCTGCGAGTAGGTACCGTAAGCAGGATTGTTTTTTTATTTTATTTCTGTGTGTGTGTGCGTGAGGGGGTCAGTTTGAACGAAGGACTTACATAGCTACATTCTGCTCCCTCGAAACTTCGCCCTGAATGGCCTTTGTCACGCACTGGGGCTTTCCTGGGGCTTCCCAATCCCAGTCCCAGCTCGAAAGAAAAAGCGGACATTCCACAGAAACTATACATACAAAGGGGTCTAACTCGTTTCCTACAGATCCGCATTTTTTTTTCTGTTCGAAAAAAGAAGCAATTTTTATTTTTGTCACTTCAGAAAAAAAAAGGGGGGGGAGGGGGGGGTTCTACCTTGTAGAAAAGTAGTAACGGTTAGAAGTAATTTTTATTACTTCAAAAAGTAATCAGATTACTCTTGCGATTACTGCCTAATAAAAGTAATCAACTGATTACAAAATTACTTCGAAAAGTAATCGATTACAAGTAATTTCATTACTTGTAATGCGGGCGGTACAAGTCTGCTCGTGGCACGTGTCTGGTGTGTTTCCACCCCAATGATTGGCGGTATTTGACCAAAAAAATAAAAGCCTTTATCAAGGGGATTTACATCTGCCTAAAGCTCCCTGGATGTGTTTTGCGTTTGTTTTCTAAGTAGCGTAAAACACAACAGAGCGCGAGGCCCGTGTCTCGAGAGACCCTTAAAAGCAAATGGATGCACAGCACTGAAATGAGCGGCCCTTCCTTGGAAACGAATGGTGGCGGAGCACCCTCCCGTGGCACGTGTCTTGCGCGGGGGCCAGAGGCATGAAGCCCCTCGATGTGTTTGGCGTTTGTTTTCTAAGTAGCGTAAAACACAACAGAGCGCGAGGCCCGTGTCTCGAGAGACCCTTAAAAGCAAATGGATGCACAGCACTGAAATGAGCGGCCCTTCCTTGGAAACGAATGGTGGCGGAGCACCCTCCCGTGGCACGTGTCTTGCGCGGGGGCCAGAGGCATGAAGCCCCTCGATGTGTTGGCGTTTGTTTTCTAAGTAGCGTAAAACACAACAGAGCGCGAGGCCCGTGTCTCGAGAGACCCTTAAAAGCAAATGGATGCACAGCACTGAAATGAGCGGCCCTTCCTTGGAAACGAATGGTGGCGGAGCACCCTCCCGTGGCACGTGTCTTGCGCGGGGGCCAGAGGCATGAAGCCCCTCGATGTGTTGGCGTTTGTTTTCTAAGTAGCGTAAAACACAACAGAGCGCGAGGCCCGTGTCTCGAGAGACCCTTAAAAGCAAATGGATGCACAGCACTGAAATGAGCGGCCCTTCCTTGGAAACGAATGGTGGCGGAGCACCCTCCCGTGGCACGTGTCTTGCGCGGGGGCCAGAGGCATGAAGCCCCTGGATGTGTTTGCGTTTGTTTTCTAAGTAGCGTAAAACACAACAGAGCGCGAGGCCCGTGTCTCGAGAGACCCTTAAAAGCAAATGGATGCACAGCACTGAAATGAGCGGCCCTTCCTTGGAAACGAATGGTGGCGGAGCACCCTCCCGTGGCACGTGTCTTGCGCGGGGGCCAGAGGCATGAAGCCCCTCGATGTGTTTGCGTTTGTTTTCTAAGTAGCGTAAAACACAACAGAGCGCGAGGCCCGTGTCTCGAGAGACCCTTAAAAGCAAATGGATGCACAGCACTGAAATGAGCGGCCCTTCCTTGGAAACGAATGGTGGCGGAGCACCCTCCCGTGGCACGTGTCTTGCGCGGGGGCCAGAGGCATGAAGCCCCTCGATGTGTTGGCGTTTGTTTTCTAAGTAGCGTAAAACACAACAGAGCGCGAGGCCCGTGTCTCGAGAGACCCTTAAAAGCAAATGGATGCACAGCACTGAAATGAGCGGCCCTTCCTTGGAAACGAATGGTGGCGGAGCACCCTCCCGTGGCACGTGTCTTGCGCGGGGGCCAGAGGCATGAAGCCCCTCGATGTGTTGGCGTTTGTTTTCTAAGTAGCGTAAAACACAACAGAGCGCGAGGCCCGTGTCTCGAGAGACCCTTAAAAGCAAATGGATGCACAGCACTGAAATGAGCGGCCCTTCCTTGGAAACGAATGGTGGCGGAGCACCCTCCCGTGGCACGTGTCTTGCGCGGGGGCCAGAGGCATGAAGCCCCTCGATGTGTTGGCGTTTGTTTTCTAAGTAGCGTAAAACACAACAGAGCGCGAGGCCCGTGTCTCGAGAGACCCTTAAAAGCAAATGGATGCACAGCACTGAAATGAGCGGCCCTTCCTTGGAAACGAATGGTGGCGGAGCACCCTCCCGTGGCACGTGTCTTGCGCGGGGGCCAGAGGCATGAAGCCCCTGGATGTGTTTGCGTTTGTTTTCCAAGTAGCGTAAAACACAACAGAGCGCGAGGCCCGTGTCTCGAGAGACCCTTAAAAGCAAATGGATGCACAGCACTGAAATGAGCGGCCCTTCCTTGGAAACGAATGGTGGCGGAGCACCCTCCCGTGGCACGTGTCTTGCGCGGGGGCAAGAGGCATGAAGCCCCTGGATGTGTTTGCGTTTGTTTTCCAAGTAGCGTAAAACACAACAGAGCGCGAGGCCCGTGTCTCGAGAGACCCTTGGAAGCAAATGGATGCGCAGCACTGAAATGAGCGGCCCTTCCTTGGAAACGAATGGTGGCAGAGCACCCTCCCGTGGCACGTGTCTTGCGCGGTGGCCAGAGGCATGAAGCCCCTGGATGTGTTTGCGTTTGTTTTCTAAGCAGCGTAAAAGACAACAGAGCGCGAGGCCCGTGTCTCGAGAGACCCTTGGAAGCAAATGGATGCACAGCACTGAAATGAGCGGCCCTTCCTTGGAAACGAATGGTGGCGGAGCACCCTCCCGTGGCACGTGTCTTGCGCGGTGGCCAGAGGCATGAAGCCCCTCGATGTGTTGGCGTTTGTTTTCTAAGTAGCGTAAAACACAACAGAGCGCGAGGCCCGTGTCTCGAGAGACCCTTGGAAGCAAATGGATGCGCAGCGCTGAAATGAGCGGCCCTTCCTTGGAAACGAATGGTGGCGGAGCACCCTCCCGTGGCACGTGTCTTGCGCGGTGGCCAGAGGCATGAAGCCCCTGGATGTGTTTGCGTTTGTTTTCTAAGTAGCGTAAAACACAACAGAGCGCGAGGCCCGTGTCTCGAGAGACCCTTAAAAGCAAATGGATGCACAGCACTGAAATGAGCGGCCCTTCCTTGGAAACGAATGGTGGCGGAGCACCTCTCCCGTGGCACGTGTCTTGCGCGGGGGCCAGAGGCATGATGCCCCTGGATGTGTTTGCGTTTGTTTTCTAAGTAGCGTAAAACACAACAGAGCGCGAGGCCCGTGTCTCGAGAGACCCTTAAAAGCAAATGGATGCACAGCACTGAAATGAGCGGCCCTTCCTTGGAAACGAATGGTGGCGGAGCACCCTCCCGTGGCACGTGTCTTGCGCGAGGGCCAGAGGCATGAAGCCCCCTCGATGTGTTGGCGTTTGTTTTCTAAGTAGCGTAAAACACAACAGAGCGCGAGGCCCGTGTCTCGAGAGACCCTTAAAAGCAAATGGATGCACAGCACTGAAATGAGCGGCCCTTTCCTTGGAAACGAATGGTGGCGGAGCACCCTCCCGTGGCACGTGTCTTGCGCGGGGGCCAGAGGCATGAAGCCCCTCGATGTGTTGGCGTTTGTTTTCTAAGTAGCGTAAAACACAACAGAGCGCAAGGCCCGTGTCTCGAGAGACCCTTAAAAGCAAATGGATGCACAGCACTGAAATGAGCGGCCCTTCTTCTTGGAAACGAATGGTGGCGGAGCACCCTCCCGTGGCACGTGTCTTGCGCGGGGGCCAGAGGTATGAAGCTCCCTCGATGTGTTGGCGTTTGTTTTCTAAGTAGCGTAAAACACAACAGAGCGCGAGGCCCGTGTCTCGAGAGACCCTTAAAAGCAAATGGATGCACAGCACTGAAATGAGCGGCCCTTCCTTGGAAACGAATGGTGGCGGAGCACTCCTCCCGTGGCACGTGTCTTGCGCGGGGGCCAGAGGCATGAAGCCCCTCGATGTGTTGGCGTTTGTTTTCTAGGTAGCGTAAAACACAACAGAGCGCGAGGCCCGTGTCTCGAGAGACCCTTAAAAGCAAATGGATGCACAGCACTGAAATGAGCGGCCCTTCCTTGGAAACGAATGGTGGCGGAGCACCCTCCCGTGGCACGTGTCTTGCGCGGGGGCCAGAGGCATGAAGCTCCTCGATGTGTTGGCGTTTGTCTTGCAAGTAGCGTCAAATGCGCCTAGTGCACGAGACCTGTGGTCTCGAGCGTCCCTTGGAAGCAAATGGCACAAACACAGCGACACAGCAATGAACGCGCCCTCGTACGCTTTTATG
>JAZHYW010053288.1:0-71448 GCA_037355805.1 Ixodes ricinus | reverse complement strand
CAGCTAACAAATTTTATTCCGTTCACAGCTTTTATAGCCATCTCCCAAGGTCACCGTCACCTCTCACCGATACATTTCTCCCTTTCCACAAAGACCTTCTAAACCGCAAGAGTAAAACATTGCACTCTGTACCGACGTTCTGAACAAAAGACAAAAGAACAAAAACCTTCTAAAAGCCAATCTAGAAACACACACTTCATACAGTGACCTCTTGACAAAACCATTCCGAACAAAACAGACAAACAACAGCGCGACAAAAGGTTACTGCCAACGCACACAGATAGCTTCTCTTTCCATTACAACCAACAAAGATCTTCTAGTTTCAAGACCTTATCAATGTCCTCTGAAAAAACAGGTTAAAAAAAAGCAACCGTCCAAAAAAAAAATTATATTTTGAGAAACATTTTCGACTGGCTTCCTAGCTGCATTGATGCTTGACTTACGCAATTTCCCGACGTATTTATTCTGATAGTTTCCTTCACTACTCGTTTCATGTCGTTAGATTCTCTGTCTAGCACCTCTGTTCCTGACCAGTCAACTTCACAATTGTTACATTCCTGAATATGTGTAGCCAATTCCGAGTTCGACACTTTGTTTTTCACGTTCCGTTTGTGCTCAGTTAGTCTATCATTGATGCATCTTGAAGTCTGTCCTACATATTTGAAACCACAAGCCAACGGTATCTCATATACTACACTTTTTTCGCAAGATACTGACTTTTCACGGTGCTGTTTTTGACATCCTCTATGTCCGTTTTGAAATGGCGTCAGTCTACTCAACTTGAAGTCTGTAGTAAAAACGGTCTCGATACCGAACTTCTTGGCACACGCCTTCAAGTTGTGTGATATTTCATGATAATACGTTATAACAGCTCTCCGGCTTCTCTGCTTCTAGCCTTTTCTTCACATCTTTGATATTTATGGACAATTGTCTTTTATGAATGCCTCTTGATACCCACAGCATCTTCTACGATAGCGTCGCTACCACTGTCTTTCGGGTGTTACATGCTATGGGAGAATCATCGTAAGTAGTATCACATTGACATTAATGTCAATCGTATTATTCTAGAAAAGAAAAGACTAATGAACGCGGTGAGGGAGTTTCTAGAGTTAAATTTAGTCAAGTTTCAATCTGAGTCCGGAATATCGGTAGAAGGCTTCCTTACGATACTAGATCTGTATCTTCAGTCGACTGTTCTAGAATTGGAAGGTCAAACCTATGTGCAAAAGAAGGGCGTATGTATAGGCTCCTCGGTAGCGCCCATATTAGCTGAAATTTACCTCAACACTATGGACAGAGTTGTGTATGACAAAATGAATGAAATGGCATCAGATGTAGGGTTCGTCAGAAGGTATGTTGATGACATCATTATTTGCACGTTTAAGGATGGTTTATCGGAATCTCTGGAAACGTTGGTAAGATCAACGGCCCCGGAACTACAGTTCACGGTGGAAAAACCTGAAGAAGGAGTGCTACAGTTCTTGGACATACGCGTTCATGTTAGGGATGGGTTGTGCTGGGAGTACGGGAAGATAACGCAAAAACCAGTACTTTCCAAACATAGCTGTCATTCAAAGATCGTCAAGGCCGGAGTGGTCAAGTCACTAGTCAAAAATGCGTTAGATAGGTCGTGCACACATTACATGATTCAAGCAGTACAGAGACAGTGGAGGAGACTAGAAGATGCGGGGTATCAAGAGGCATTCATAAAAAGACAATTGTCCATAAATATCAAAGATGTGAAGAAAAGGCTAGAAGCAGGAAACCGGAGAGCTGTTATAACGTATTATCATGAAATATCACACAACTTGAAGGCGTGTGCCAAGAAGTTTGGTGTCGAGACCGTTTTTACTACAGACTTCAAGTTGAGTAGACTGACGCCATTTCAAAACGGACATAGAGGATGTCAAAAACAGCACCGTGAAAAGTCGGTAACCGGACAAAAGCTCACCGGACAGAAGCTCACCGGACAAAGCTCACCGGACAAAAGCTCACCCGTTTTCTGACAGACCCGGACAAAAGCTCACCCGTCCTTTTTGACAGACCCGGGCAAAAGCTCACCTCGATTTGTTTTTTTTCTGCTACCCGGGCGGAACACGGGCTTGGGCACAGTGCGAACGCGATGGTGTTCGGACCATTTTAGGGAGAACTTGTACCCCATCCACCAATGAGTTGCGAATTTTTAAAATACTTTGAAGAACGGGAGTTGGGCCTTTTAGAAAAGTACAAGACAGATGACCAATTTAGAAAACTGTCAGGATTTTAGATAGGACATCTCCAGAAAGAAGCGCCGTGGGAGCTTATGACCAGACTGCAGCGAAAGAAGCGACTGGTGCAGAAAGGCGAGAGAGCACCAAGACAGATTGCCCACAGGTGTGCTTGGACCCCTCGAGCGCCCATTTGCCGAGCATTGCGCCACCGGCACCAACGGCAAGAAAGAAAAAAGAACGTCCGAAGAAACTGGCATGCACGAGGAAGTACGTGAAGCGTGCTCAGCACAGAACGAAACAAACGAAGTCTCATCTGATCCTGCGTGCAGTAAACTAGCTTCAAGTCCGACATCTCCAAAAGAAGTGTCGTGGGAGCTTATGACCAGACTGAAGCGAAAGAGGCGACTGATGCAGAAAGGCCAAAATGCACCAAGACCGATTGCCCACAAGTGTGCTTGGAGCCCTCGAACGCCCACTTGCCGAGCATTGCGTGGAACCACTGCGCATTGAGCCAAGAGGGACTGCTCAGCATTTGTTTTATACAAGCTGGCCTATCGTCATCTGGAAAGCCTCTGTGCTTAAAAGTGTTGCATGTTCAACAAGTCAAGGAAGCAGAGTTCACTTTAAACACATTTGCACTTGATCGCAAAATCGAGATAGCAACCGTTCCAGGTGTATGTGAATTGCGCTGCCGAGATGACTGGAGCACTGTCACTGCATCTCTAAAGCATCTCGATGATCTGAATTTC
Organism: Ixodes ricinus; assembly: GCA_037355805.1. Lineage (NCBI taxonomy): Eukaryota > Metazoa > Arthropoda > Arachnida > Ixodida > Ixodidae > Ixodes > Ixodes ricinus. The sequence goes on along the minus strand of JAZHYW010053288.1, from coordinate 68,489 downwards.
TGTCCTGGTGGACCACCACACGAGAAATATGCGAACGTGCAGCTTGAGTGTGGCTACGTGGATCCAGCTGGTGCTTGGCGGCACAACCGATGCCCCATTCTCCAGGTCGGAGAACTGCCATGTTGTTTTTGTGCGAGGTTAAAAGACACCCTCCGAATTCACAAGTCAAGGATGGACAAGCGTCGAGAGCACCGACGAGTCAGAATCATCCTGAGCCCACCTAGCAAGCAGAAAGTAGATGTATTAAGAAAGCAACGGATCGCCTGCTACCGTTCTAAGATGCGGCTACTCAAAGTTAACGAAAAAGCTGACTGAAGAGTTATTGTCCTTTCAAGGCAAACTGAAAGACCTAAGTGAGGCATCCCTTCATAAAGCACTCAAGGAAGCGAACCTTTCAGAGGCGCAGCAAATGCTTGTGACATAATGCATATCAGCTGCACGGCATAAATCCAAGAAAGGAAGAAAGTACACGGATAACTGGCTGCTGCTGTGTTTGCTGCCACATATTCGCACGCCCACAGGATACAGGTTCCTAAGAGACAGTGACGTCCTCCCTCTGCCATCAGTGAAGACCATCCGGCGATATATATCCACTGTCGGAATGAAGTGGGGCTTCGACCGGAACTTTTTTCTGCCTTGAAGAAAAAGTTAAACGGAAAGTCGATGTTCACCAAGCACGGCATGCTGATGGTGGACGAAATGCAAGTGAGGCAGTGTAAACGGCTCAATTTTAGGACTTTGAGCTATGACGGACTAGTTGAGCAAGGCATAAACAAGAAGCAAAGTTCAGAATTGGCAGATCATGCACTCGTGTTTATGTTTTGTCCATTTGCTGAAAGTTCAGCGCAGCCTGTGGCTGTGCTTGCTTCAAAAAACGCCACGCGAGGCACAGTGCTATGTCAGCTTCTTCTACAAGCTATTGTGCTGCTTGAGGACGCTGGAGCTATGATCGACGGTGTCGTGTGCGATGGTGCAAGCACAAATCGCACCATGTGGAAACACCTGGGCGTCACTGGTGAAATGCAGGAAGCCAAGCACTTTTTTGAGCACCCAGTTGATGCTGAGCGAAAGGTGTACATGTTTTCAGACGTTCCTCACCTATTTAAATGTGTTCGAAACCGGCTGCTCAAACAAACATACCTGAAGACCCTGAAGACAAACGGAAAATGGGTCAAATGGTCACACTACATTTCCGTGTTTAAGGAAGACGAGGCACTCCCAGGAGAGCTCAAGGCGTGCCCTAAGATAACTCAGCGCCATATTTATCCATCCAACATGGACAAAATGCGAGTGAAGTTTGCTACGCAAGTGTTCAGCGGGTCCATGGCTGCCGGTATGAAGCACTACCAGAAACGAAGTGTGACAAACCTATATGACTGTGAAGGCACTGTTGAGTTCACAGCGAGACTTAACGATTTGTTTGATGCCTTGAATCGACGACACCCAACGGAAGGAATAAGGCAAGGTGGCAGCGACATCAGGGTCCTACAAGAAGGCTTGAAATGGCTGAACGAGTGGGAGCAAGAACTTTCAGATGGATCAATAACCGAGGACATGTTTCTGACAAAAACGACAGCTGAAGGTTTTCGAGTCACGCTGAAGTCTACGGTTGATCTTTGCCATTATTTACTCTATGAGTGCAATCTTTATATATGTCCTGACCTCTAGGTTTAACCAAGATCCATTGGAACGGTTCTTCGGAAAAGTTCGGCAAGCAGCAGGCGAGAATGACCATCCGGACATGCCGACATTCCTGCAGCTGTACAGAACGCTGAGCATATACACACTACTAAAGCCACCCAAGTTCGGAAACTGCGAAGTGAAAGAAGAAGCTCCGATTCTCGATGTTTCTTCTTTCAAGACCATATTCAAGAATGAAAAAGACAGCTCTGAAAGGCAACTTGCAGAAATCCGTGCTAAACTGGACGGGCTAATTAACACAGAGTCGTTGGATTGCGAAGTAGTTCTGCCTGCTGATGCAACGACAACACAGGCGGTTGACTGCGTAATTGACTACGTTTCTGGCTTTCTTAGTCGTAGACTACGCTCCATGTTTTCTTGCCCTGTCTGCAGAGGTTGCCTTACTGTGACTTCAAGTTGTGCACCGGAAGCTGCCCTCACTAATGCCAAGACTAGAGGAGGGCTGACCCACCCGAATTATAAGTTATTCACCCTCCTCAAAGCAGCTGAAGGTTATTTCTCTAAGCATGCTGACGATCCTGAGGTGTTTTGGGACACAATAGAGCATGTAGTCGACAAAAACATCACGTTTCCTTGCCCCGAGCACAAGACGGACGCGGTAGCCAGAATTCTGCGCTATTACATCATGATGAGAAGGCGCCAATACTGCAAAGGAAAAGCAAGAAATGCACAGAAAGAAAGTGGCAAGAAGAAGAAAGAAGCGACGCTGTGTAAGAGGTAAGACTGAAGCAGTTCATTGATAGTCCAGCGTTCTGCTGTCTTTCCCAGAACAAAGCCATTTGCTCGGCTCTTTATTTCGATGTTATTATTTTATTACAAACGTTCTTAACAAAGAATGTATTTACGGCATTTTCTTGTGAGAGCGCGTGAGCAGTCCACGATCACGACCTCCACAATAAAAAAATTATTTTACCGTGCATTTGTTGTTCAATGCGTTGCTTTGCTGTAGAGATGTTGTCCCCGCGATGTTTTGCCAAGAACTTATGAATCCCAACATTAGGTGTTCAGTGTCTGATGCTCACGAACCAAAGACCTAGAAAGGGATGAAATTCTAGGAAGCGCCGACACATACCCGCTTAGCCCGTTTGAATACCGCGCCAAATGCCTCTGTTTTAGTGTCTTCATAAAACTGCCCTCGCTGCCGTTGAGCCACGAAACTAAGACAAACGACGAATCTATGCCTAAGCAACACACATACTACAAGTTCCGGGTTATAAGGAACGCACCGCATGCACAATACGACTTTTTAAAAAAACGCGTTTCCCATTGAAAAGCGCAGGAGACGAGGCCCGCCGACCCACGGGTCGACGAGTCATCTGCCGGCGCCGCTTGAAACCATAGTGAGAGAGAGAAAGAGAGAGAGTGAAGAAGCGAACTTTATCGGCACGTCGCGAGGAGCGCGCTGTCCTCACCTGAAGAGTATTATCTGACACCGTGGCCACGAGATACTCGCCTATTCAAACCAATGAATGGCCAAACTCTCCCAATACACGGCTCTGAATTCCAGGCACCTCGCTGCTCCACCGCAGCGGCATTGACGTCAGGGCCGGGTGTCGTTGTATCTGAATAGTCGGTAAAGTCGGCAGAAATTTCATAAACGAAAGTCTTGGTGAGTTCTGTGCATCCTGCTATCGCTCCGGAGTTCACGAGATTCCCGCATCAGCCCGTAACAAGGAACCACGATGCGAGACGCGACAACAGAAAAAGCCAAGCCGCGCGTTGCTCAAGCTGTCGCTGACTACATTAGTCTCGAGAAAATTGAAGAGCGATTTCCTTTCACGCCTGTCACTCTAGTAGTGTTCTTATGGACACGACACTATCGCACTGAGTCTGGCTTGAACCAGTAAAACGCAAGCGGCACGCTTCCTTCTTTCTATCTAACCCGATCTGAGTCGTGTCGTTTGTTCAGTATGCGATGAGCAACGCCTATCTCGGAACAGAGCCTCATTTGCTTCCCATTACGCAGAGAAATAACCCCAAGCTCTTCTCGTTGCCTTTTTGAAAGCGTTTGCTCTCTGCCACTCTTATCTTTCCATTAGTGTTTGAGTGGCTACAATCATTCCTCGCTTTGCCTTTTATTTCTCGGAAAGAAGTAGCACGACGCACACCCACCGCCACGAGGTGCTCAGTCGTGAAAAAGCCGCACGAGTCAGCACTTATTTGCGTTCTCCGAGGGTGGTCATTCTTAAGTGGGCCAGGTTCCTATCTTGTGCTCACTCAAAGCCGCATTTTGCTGTCATAATTGTCAAACTATTTTGGTGCGATGAAGATCGCTTATGCGTATCGCTATAGAAAAGAGAGAGGTCCTACTACTACTACCCTACTACTACTACTACTACTACTACTACTACTACTACTACTACTACTACTACACTACTACTCCCTACTACTACTACTAATAATAATAATATTAACAGTCGTAAAGGTGTGCGTATGTTTATTCAACCGGATGTCTGGGGACTGTCTTCTGTATGGTGTCTGACCGGTGTGGCCCCCACATTGGGGACTGGCGTTTGTCGGCTTCTGGTCAAAATGTCCAACGAGACGAAATGTCCATCGAGTCAAAATGTCCATCGAGACGAAATGTCCAATCGTGTCAGAATGTCCATCGAGTCAAAATGTCCATCGAGACGAAATGTCCAATCGGGTCAAAATGTCCATCGAGTCAAAATGTCCATTGAGACGAAATGTCCAATTGGGTCAAAATGTCCATCGAGTCGAAATGTCCATCGAGACGAAATGTCCAATCGGGTCAAAATGTCCATCGAGTCAAAATGTCCATGGAGACGAATATCCAAAAGGGGTCAAAATGTCCACGTCAAAGTGCTCAATCTTGGTTGATTGACTACCCACAACCCTCGGTTTAACACAAAAGGCGCTAAATATCTTTTTGTTTTCTCTTTTGTGGGTCGAAGGTCAGTGGAGATTACCAATTTTGTTCCAAGGATTTCGCCTCCACTGTCGGGGACACTGGGTCCGATCGGCCGGTGACCCCGTTTAACACAAAAGGCGCATCTCGGTACGACAAGATTCGACCTGGTTTGCGCACGGTTTGCCTTATTTTTGCGCACGTCTGCGTTATTCAAGACATAAACTGTTCAGAACAAGATCTCGAGTGTCGCTACCTGAAGAAACAAGTTACAACAGCTTCTCGATTCGACACGTTCTTCTAGGATCTGGTGAGTGGAAATATTTTTCTTTTCTTTTTAATAACCAAGACAATTGTTTTACCAACCAGTGTCTACACTCGGAGATTATCAGTTGCCTGTGCGCTGGTCAAACAGAAGTAGGGTATTAATTATGTCTTGTTGATCAGTGAAATGTTGCTTGAGTTCTACGCGAATAATTAGTTTTCGAATGGTTCAATAAAAATTTTAATGTGATATATTCTTATTGTTATCTGCAGATTCAACGAAAGGTACAGCAACGACATCAGATCAGCATTCATCGACTGCTTTCGTGTCGACATGGAGCCCGGCTTCCGGGTCCCGTCGTTTGTGACGTCACCTAAGCGCTCAAGTCGACCTGTGATCCAGTATCGAAGTAAACGATGGGAGAACGCTGTGCTCGAATTTTCTTACAAGTCAGCACACCCAAAGGATCCCAGCACAGTCTACTATAGGTGTATCGCCTGCTACCGCCTGAGTCAGCAAGTCGGACCAACTGAAAGGTGCCCAGTGGCTCAACTGACACTAAGAAACGGCGTGCTGGCCACCGATCCAGATCGGCCGTCGACATCCCACAGCTGCAACCCGTCTGGAGACTCCAATGCTTCCACCGTTCTCTCGAAACGCTTCATGTATGAAGTACGGACAAACGTCCGCAGCAGCCGAAAAAGACCGAGAGAAGCATTTGACGAAGCCGTCTCCACTATTCCTGAAAGGTTTGCCGATTATGACGACACTGTTTGAGGGGAAATTCAAGCACAACTCAACAGTGGCTACGGATTTTCTACCAAGCGATGGTGCTCTTTCACGGAATAGACACCACGCGGCGTTGAAAGGAAACACTCTTGACGCCATTCTACCTGAGCTCCGTGTCACTACGCTTTCGCAAGTGTTTCTCCAACTTGAAGACAAGACTCAAGGACGGCGGACACTGGTCTTCTACGCCGAGACGGACCTCGATGCCCTGGTGGGCGCAGAACAAGTTCTGGACGACGGGAACTACAAGTACAACCACCCAGAGTTTCACTGCCCAAGACAGCTCTACACCCACCACACCTTTATCAAAGGGGAAGCACACCCTGTGCTTTACGCACTGATGCAAGCCTGTAATGTGCAAGCATACGAAGTCGTGTTTCGGTGCCTGCAGGCATCAATGGAGCGAAGATTCGGACATATTGGCACATTATCAACGACGGCTACGTGGGTGTTCGATTACGAGTCCGCAGCAATTCAAGCTGCAATCAACGTGTTCAGGACATCTTCAGGACGGCCACAGGTGAATTATTTACGTTTTCATAGAGCGGGGCACACTCCCAATTCTCATGTTTTGTGTAGCGTTGCATAGGGTGAACTTGAGAAATGTAGAGCTGCCACTTATCGAAGCATTGAGCACGTGCCATTGCTCTTTAGACGTGGAGTAGCATGCATATCACTTTGAATAATCAATAATTCGCAAAAACAATTCATCGTGCTCCTTGAAGTCTCTGAAACGAGACTTCTGAAATAGCAAGTGACGAGCGCCCACACGCAAAACTAAAATGCATATTTAGGACAATGCGTCATTCATTCTCTAGTACAATCATGCTTTACTCTCGAGTTGAGTAGATGAAAATGTGAATTTTTTAAGTTGGTATACAAAAACGGGTCGTGGTGTTTGCCTAATTAACATGCTTCCTTACATTCTACGTTTTTTGCATCGCAACAGATCCGAGGGTGCGCCTTCCACTTTGCAAAGGCTATTAACGCAAGGCGGGACGAGCTGGGCCTCAAGACACTCTGCCGGGATAACCCTGCAGTCCACGCGTGGTTGACAAGAGTGAGGCACCTCCCCTTCGTTCCGGACGCCTTCCGCTTGGAATTTGCCAGCGACCTGCTCTCAGACAAGCCAAGCCTTCAGCCGCTGAACGCTGCGCGCCTGGACCAATTAGAGAGGTACTTCAGAGGGTTCTGGCTTACCAACAGCCTGCTCAAGGACATCTTGGGGCAATTCGGCAACCGAGGTGCCAGGACAACCAACAACGTGGAGGGCTGGCACAACGGTCTGCATAGCCGCCTGCCAAGCAGACATCCCGACCTGGCAGAGTTTCTGCAATTCCTGAAGTCGGCTCAGCATGCAGCGCAAAACAGGATTCAAGCGCTACTGCTTGACCCTCTGGCCGTGGCTCAGCCGCAATCCCACGTCATCCAAACCAGGAACAACAAATTGCACCAAGAAATGGACGCCTTTGCATCTTTCATCAGCTCTCACCCGCCCACGTTTGTTGATGTCCGGAATTACATCGACAGAGTTGCCTGCAGTGGCGCGCTCCCAGTCTCACATTGAGCTGACTAACGGCGCTTGAAAAGGCGACACTATTTTTGCATGTGGAATAAACAGACTCGTATTGAACCACGTGTCATTTTTTAATCCGTTCCATGCTGTATACACGCTGTATGGCTTGCGTTAAGAATGCTTATTATGAAAGTTCTTGCAACCCTGTTTAATGTTGCTTATATCAAGTATGATCGAGTCAGATATGGAATAGAAACGCGCGAAAAACTGCGGGAGGCACAGAATGCGCCGACCCCTGTCCAAGGCCTTCTGACTAATGCCACTAGCAGTGACTTTAATTATAACGAGGGTGCAGTCATCTGTCCCCTTTATCGAGGGAAGGAAGCTAGGATGGCAGCGAACAAAGTATGCGATGCCGAATCTGAAGCATGCTGGGTTTCTTCGTACACACTGCGTATTCATGTGCTCGCCCTATCCGGGGGAAAGATTCGGGGTGGACGACTAAAATAAGGTAGTAATAGGAGTTTATTTTCCAACAAAGTACAGGTTGGAGGGCGGCTTGGAAAAAAGCTGTTAGCACAGCTTGACTGGTCTGAAGCCCCACGACATCACGACATCAGCAGCGGCAAAACAGTGAAAAAAAAACAGAAACACTATTTTTACACGGAAGAATTATTTGCACGTATATTAGAAACAAAGTCGAGCTCTATAAGAGGACACTGCCGCAGTGTTTTCGAACGCAAACACATGAAATACACCCACAAGAAAAACATACATTGCACAAAACCACTCTCGTATAAGAATACAACAAAACATTCAGAAACAACAAAACATTCAAAAGCATCTTTCAGTCATGGTCGTTCCAGCTAGAGAGCATCATTTCCCGCAGACCGCCCACTGATAAGTTATCAAGTTCTATGTGATTCGTAGAAAGCTGATTCAGAATTGTTGGAAGTGTGTGAGCTATGGTTTGACGACCGTAATCAGTTCTAGAGAAAGGCACTTGCCAGGGTAACATTATACGTGTTTGATAACTGTATTCTCTTCTTTTAGATTTGATAACTCTTCAAGATGTCGTATGTGCATATTTTGTTCAATTTTATATTTTAAGCATAGGCGATATCTATACAAATCAAAAATTTTCATTACACCAAGTTCATTGAAAAGCAAATCTGCCGGGTATTGCAGTGAAACATTGCAAATACTTCTTAATATCTTTTTTTTTTGCAATACGAATACGTTTTGAAAATTGGTAAGTGTGGTTGTACCCCATATTAAATGACCATAGTTTATGTGGGAATAAAATAAATAATTATATAGTAACAGTTTTATTCTACGTAGCAAGATATGCTTATTGCGGTATATTAAGCCAGCAACGCTGGATAATTTGGATATAATGAAATTAATATGATCATCCCATGACATAGTCTCCGAGAAAGATATACCTAGGGTTTTAAATGCTGAAACTAATTCTATTTTAGTGGAGTTTAAAAAAATTGCATTGGTTATATCTACTTGTTTATTCCTTGGGCGGAATAAAATTGCCTTAGTTTTATTTACGTTCACTTTTAAAGCGTTACTTTTACTCCATCTCTCTAGTTGCCTGAGTGCATCATTCGCGTTATCTATGAGTTCGGTGGCGGTATCACCAGTAAACAATAAAGTGGTGTCGTCAGCATAAATTATGAACTTCGCTGTTTGGCATATATTTATGACGTCGTTTACATAAAGGTTGAATAAAAATGGTCCAAGGATGCTTCCTTGAGGAACGCCTGATCTAATTGATTTTACTACTGATGAATGACCGTTGATATGTACATATTGTTTACGATAAGACAAATATGAATTAATAAGCGCTGATGATTGACCACGAAATCCATACATTTCTAACTTCTTAATAAGCAAGTCATGATCAAGATAGGCAAAAGCCTTTGTAAAGTCAATGAACAAGCCAAGCGTTAGTTTTTTATTTTCGAAATTTTTAAGAATATATTCCTTTTGTTCAAGAAAAGCAAGTTCAGTTGACCTTTGTTTGCGGAAGCCAAATTGAGATGTGCTGATCAAGCTATGATTATCTGCAAACGCTGTCATTTGAATTAACAAAAGTTTCTCGAGGCCCTTCGAGAATACTGACAAAATTGAAACGGGTCGGTAGTTTCCCAATGCATTTTTATTACCTTTCTTATGTAAACCTGCGACTTTCACCAATTGCATCCGCTTGGGAAACACGCCGTTTAAAAGGCAAAGGTTAAATATATGCGTCAAGCTAGGGCATATAATGTCAAGTATGTATTTAACAGGCTTTATTTGCAAACCATCACAGTCACAACTTTTACTATTTTTTAATGCATTAAATACGTTAACTACATCTGTGTCTGTAACAGGGCTAAGAAACATGGACGCGCAGTTTCGAGAACTTATAAGCTTGGAAACATCTAATTCAGGACTTTCTTTGCTTAAACTAACGAAGTATTCATTGAATAGATTTGCTAACGCTTGGCCTGTCACATCGTTACCATTGTAGCTTATCTTTTCTATATGGTTTGGAGTATATGTACGATTTATAACTGAGTTTAGTTTTTTCCATAGGATATATCACTTCTGTTATGACATGCTAAAAAATATCAGCAAAATATCGTTCCCGGGCGTATCGAATTTCTTTGTTTAATTGGTTTCGATAACGTTTAAAACTTTGAAGTTTTTCGGTCTCTCTTGTTTTTACAAATTTTTGATATAGCATATTTTTGTACGTATTTTGTCGACTATCTCTTTTGTTACCCATGGCCTACGAATCTTTCTAGAAGTTCTTCTTGATTTATATGGAAAACATCTTATATAGAGCTCTTGTAATTTAGTCAAGAACATGTTATATGCATTATCTGCATCAGTCTCTTGAAGTACATAATTCCAGTCTACTAAAGAAACTTCTCGTCTAAATTTATCCAGGCCATCTGGCGTTATATCCTGAAACTGCACCGACTGATTGACTCTTTTACTTATATTTGTCTTTACACAGAGAAATATACCCAAGTGGTCGCTTATATTAGTTACTACAATGCCAGATTTAATCTGTGACTCAGGAAAGCTCGTAACGAACAGGTCAAGTAATGTGGAAGATTCAACAGTAATCCTAGTAGCCAAAGATATCGTATATATACATCCGCTTGCTTTAATCAACGCGTCCATCTGTCTTTTATCTGGCGTTTCAAGTAGCATATTTATATTAAAATCGCCCCCAAGATTACGTTGTATTTATTATCATTTGCAAACTCGAAGAAAGATTCTAGATACGTAAAAAAAGAAGAAAGATTACCACCAGGTGGACGGTAACAAACCGTGATAACTTTTTTATCTATCAGTAAGGACAACATCTCGAAATCTTTGTGAACGCAACTGTAATCAGTAAGCAGCTCACCGCAAATGGTCGCCCTTAACAACAACGCCACTCCCCCTCCGCGACATACGGTGCGATTTAAAAAGTAGGTATTATACATTGGTAATTTAATAACGTCAGCAGCATCAGCGAACCACGTTTCGGAAAGCATAATTACATCATAGTTGAACCTAAATTGCTGAAAAAGAATTCAATCTCTTCTGACTTATTCCGTGCTGATCGAGTGTTTAAGTGAAAACATTTCAGGGAGTTGGAATATTCGCTTCCCAGGAAAGAAATGACATCCGATGGAAGAAAATAGTGATCGTCTGACATCGAATTCAGTGTGCAAACTGTATTGTTCGATAACAGATGATCCGTTGCATCCATTGCAAAATTACTCATTGCACGAATGCACGTGCAATGAGTCATTTCTTCTTGAGTCTCGTTTTAAACGCTTCTGCTGCAAACATCCGCATGTGAACCTCGTGGACCTGGGCACGAAGCACCCCCTTGGTTTTTATGCATTAAAACTGGCTCAATATGAGATAACATTGTAGAGGAAAAAGATACAGACGAAAAGGAAGACATAAAACACAACCTTTATTTTTTTTTTTTTCGTTTGTGTCTTTTTGCGTTTTTCATTCCTTTTAGTCATGAACCAACTACCTAATCCAAAGTTTTAGTTAGCGCTATTTTATCTTTGCTTCAATCACCTTATCCTAATTACAAAATCTATTATTGCATTTGCTGCCGTTATTCATCACGTTTAATTATATTGCCTTAGGTGTCTCCTAATTTGCAGGTTAAGGAAGGACCTGTTTTATGCATCGCAAAAATAAGCTGGATATCGCGGTCAGCACCAACCCCGCCAGTATGTAACTCCAGCGGCTGGAGCAATTAACCCAATTTTTGGGAACATAGCGTAGTCTGATTCATTTTAGGCAATGCTTAGAGATTTTCAGTGGTGAAATGGTAGTGAACAGAGCCCGCGAATACATGAAGATGACTAGCGTCCGTCATCAAAACGGGCCCCATTTGTTAATTAAAAAAAAATCACACCCCCACCTTTTAATCAGAGCAGAAATCTGAAATTTGACATTTTCTTCCAACCGCTAGGGTTACATTTTAGCGGACTTTGCAGCGTCCGCAACGTATATTAGTTTTTTTTTTTTTCGATTAGAAATATTTTGTTTTTCTCCAAAAAAGGTTTGTCAGATTTCTTCAAGTCATCACACTACTACCGCTTTAGCGAAAACCCGGGACGCGTGTAAGTATTCGGAATTCTAAAGACGTCCGTCTCAGCATTATGCAGTGCCAGAGTCTGGGCCAACAATACAAAGAGGTCAAAATGCTCTATCGGGTGAAAACGTCCACCGAATCGAAATCGCTTATGTATTTTCCTTATTTGTGTCCCTAGTCGCGCAAAGATGATGTCCCCGCATGGGAGAAAACGCCTGATTAAATTGTTAGTAGTTCATATGTAGCGAGGCTCGAACGCTCCTGCCGTGCTAGTATGTGCCTGCAACGTTACGACTACACGCTTTATTGTCAGGTATTGTTATCTTGTATTTTTTGTTCCAAAACGAACGTGGAATTCTTTAGTCATTTCTGATTGGACTTCTCGGTCCCCAGAAACGAAAATTCGATCCTCATATCAAAATCAGTGATAAAATACAACATTCCTTCCATTAAGCCTCTGTGCAGCTGATGTCCTAAAGTGGTGAGCTTTTTGTCCGGTGATTGTGCGGAGGATTCGCGCACATTGACGCTTATCGCGACGATTAGTTTCGCATGTTTCGGCCACCAATGCCATTGCTGTCGCATTGAACCATGTGTTAAGAAACAAGTAGGTATTCTTAATAATTAACACAATACTTTTTTTAGGATTGGCTTCCGTCGTTTCCGCTCTTCCTTTTCTGGTCACATGGCATGCAGCAGTCGCACCGATACGCGCCCAGGTAGCATATCGAGGCTGAGATCGGATTTCAACTGGTTGTAACTCTGACACAGAGCCGCTGCGACATTGCGACCGCGATTTATTCTTATGCGCACATTACAAGTGCACATATAACCACAGGATCAGGAGGTAAGCCCCTCGCTCGGTTTTCCCGAATTCCATTATGCTAGAGTCGCGAGTGAACATATTCACGTAGAACCCGACTTTTTAATCTTGAACGACCCGGGTACAATTCACTATCGGACTCTTGTAAATTCTGAGAGCTGCATTTGTCATTCTCTCTCTTTTTGGAAAGAGGGTCTCATTGTTGACCCCCACTGTCCCCGGCTATCTACACACCCTACCCTCATCAACTCTTTTCGACAGTTCGACAAACGGGCACTTTCGCCCCATTCTCCATTCTTCGAATTGGCCTAGGCGAATTGCCCTATTCCACGAACTGCCCTTCTTCCAGTTCTCCAGAGGCCATTATAATTTCGACGAATTGGCCGAATTCGCGGTGCAATACGCTTCCCCTACAAGAATAGAAAGCCACGTGGAACGATCTATTGTTATATTCACACAGGATCCAGGCTATTGGTACATCCGGGTGTGAACCTTCTGCTGCACGTCGAGGTGGATGCGTTCGCGTCCTTTATGAGCAGTTAAGCTCCCACGTACCAAGACGTCATCAACTACCTCGACAGGATCGCGAGCTTTGGAGTGCTTCCAGGAGCCAGTTAAATTACACGGGCTTCTGAAAACCACTATGCATGTCACATGCAAAAAACAATTGCGTACTGCGTGATTCCAGTAGTATCGCTCTATTCTGTGACATACAAACCTACTGGCAGGGAATGCATGCGTATGTAAACTACTGACAACTGCAGTGTACAGTGAGTAGTTGTCAGTTCCAAAGATAAACGAACAAAAATTTAAAAAATGTCCAATTCACACAACTGTTCTGCATTTGCTCATGAATTGTCGGGTCACACACCAACCACCCTCGTGCATTTATAGGCGCGTTAGATGTAGACTTTTTTTTAAAGATATCTATATTATTATTTTATTAGTGGGAAATTACGCTTGCGCAAACTGCTGATGCCTCGCACCAACAGCTCCCAAAGCTCCTTTAAAAAATTTAAATATTTACTCTGCGCATAGTCAGTGGCGCTGGCGGGCGATCATGTGCTTACAATGCGGGTCTCCGTACGCAGCCCATCTATAGATTGAAACGGGCAGGGTGAGGACTGAACTAGAAATTCCTGGGATCTGAAGCGCGGCTTTCATAGACGTACCCTGATTGCGCTGCACTCGAACACCCGGACACTGCATCCCAATTATATATTTCAAATTGTCTGACCTATGTCATCAAAACATTCGAAACATTTCAACTGTCATTATCAAAGAACCGTTTTGCGTCGTACAATCAATACCTTTAACCGATGGGTATATAGCTGCCCATCGGCACTCAGCGAATTAACCATCATACCTTCCTTTAGATGAAATTAGAATATTTGTGTCTGCTCTATGTTTCTCTGTCGGTCCGTCAACGCCAGCTTCAGTGGCACATTTTAGTATGACGAAAATACGGCAATGCCTGCAGGAACGCGGAATAAATACACACGCAAGTCTGTATATTTAACGAGACAAATTATTCTAGCACGTGACAGGCGAGACGGAATGTCCAACGTGCCTGAATGTCCAACGAGACGAAAGATCCAATCGAGACGGAATGTACAACGAGCCTGAATGTCCATCGAGACGAAAGATCCAACCGAGACGGAATGTCCAACGAGCCTGAATGTCCAACGAGACGGAAGGTCCAAGCGAGATGGAATGTCCAACGCGCCTGAATGTCCAACGTGCCTGAATATCCATTATTGGATCTTTCGTCTCGTTGGACATTCAGAGCTCGTTGACATTCCGTCTCGTAATCATTCGAAATATCCAATCGGGTCAAAACGTCCAAAGAGTCAAAATGTCCAACGAGACAAAATGTCCAATTGGGTCGAAATGTCCAAAGAGTCAAAATGTCCAACGAGACGAAATGTCCAATCGGGTCAAAATGTCCAAAGAGTCAAAATGTCCAACGAGACGAAATGTCCAAGCAGGTCAAAATGTCCAACGAGACGAAATGTCCACCGAGACGAAATGTCCAATATTGGACATTCTGACCCGTTGGACATTTCGTCTCGTTGGACATTTTGACGTGGAATCGCGTTTGTCCTAGGTTTAAATAAACGTTGTCCTCACCTCACTTCGACCGGATATTAGTCCGCTTCAATGGTCGTCTAGTGTCTCAGTTGTAGATAGGAACTTTAGCCGGCGCAGTACAACCGCTAGCCTGGGGTGTTTAGCGAGGACCGCGAGGTAGTGATACACGACCGCACGCGGCAACAATCCTCATCCAGATCGAAACGGGCAACAGCGTGAATTTTTGCTCCACGTGCTCCGAGCTGGTGTGCGCTAGCCCACTCGGACACAGATTCCCCAGAGTGTAAATTCACACATATTATTTGTCCAGGAAACTTGTCAGGACTTACTATTACACCGCTTTTTTTTTTAGTGTTTACAAAATGCTATCTTTTTTTTTTTTTAACTGTCAAAGTTACAAAATTGCGGTCTGTGCAGTTGAGTTATACGGCCAAGAGGCCGTAATATAGAGGCCTAATTGTCCCGAGAAGGTTGTTCATTGACGGTTATTAGTGAGTGAAGATCAACATTTGACTTCAACTAGAAAGTTGTTGGGCGTCGTTAAAAGCAACTACATAAGGAAATTTAAGAAACAATTTAACCACGTGGAAAGCACAGTAGAACGCTGAAGTTGCCGGTCTTGCAACAGGTGCAAAGCTGTCGATACGACAACGCGCCAGAGTGATTATCTCGCCTCTTATCATCGGCATTTTTCCACCACAAGCTTTGGGCCTGTTGGACGAGCGGTAAATTTAGTAGCACTACCGTGTTTCGCACGCACTCCTAGTCTTTCTAAAATATGCTGATTTAGAGGTTTCTGCTAAAGCTCAGCAAGTTTCAATGTGGAACCATATATTCATATTGACTATTTAGACAGCTGGTGAAAAAAATATTATGATCGCGACGATTAACATCTACACCATGACCCCTAGACGCATAACTTCACTGCACAAACCGCGGTGATATAGCTTTCATGTTTTTTTAGACGATTCTCTAAAACCTAAAAAAGAAGGACACCCCGTAAATAGGTTATATCTTTATTTCACGAAAAAATATACATCGTTACAAAACAGGGCCGCAAAAGCACGGGAGTGCTTGTATACCTGACCTGAAAACCGGCAGGGATAATTGCAGAAACTACTAACAGCTATCCACATAAACAAGCATAAAATAACGGAAGAACTCGGTCCGCTTAACCCATACAATAAGTTAAAAATCGTAGTTACAACACCAATTTCTAACCTATATTTTGATCCCTCTCAACGACTGTAGATATAAAAGTTCGTTAGGCAACAAATTAAGGCAGTGAGGAACGTAAAAAGACCGCATTACTTTTCCGTAATTTGTGCATACCCTAGGCAGGAGTGAACCGTTCTATTTTTCTCAATACCCTTGTTTTTTTTACTGGTGTCTTATACCTACATATTAAAAATGTTTTACAATCTTTCAATTGACAAAACTGTAGCGACCGTATCTTTCGAGTCAATTCATAACTCATTCAATTTTGTTCCAATGCTAAATTTCTACATTCATTATGGAAAATATTTTCTAATCTAATTTTTCTAGACTTCGAACAAGAACCCTAAACTGTTTGACCGTACCGAGATACCGACTTTCGCAGAGCTTGAAAAAACCTCATTCTCAAAGTCAAGTTGGTTACTGCTCGCAGACGATATAAAAATACAGATACTGCACGAAGTCGTTTCGCAAGATACTCAGTGTGACTGTTCCAGGAAATATGTCATAAAACAATAAGATATTTTATTAATGATACTCATTCAAGTGGTCTACAGTGACATTTCTCACAGTTAGATTGATGTAGAACCAGCGGTATATTAAATGTTTTTGTTTTTTGATGGTTACGGAAACATATCAGTTTCGTTTTATCTATGTTAACCTATATATAATTGTTTTTGAACCAAGACATTAGCTCATAGATAACGGGTTGAAGGGACGACAGAGGTTCCGATTCATTGTTTCCCACGAGTACAAGAGCGGTATCATCGGCAAATTAAAAGACGCGCGAAGACAAGTGCAATTTACCAATTTCGTTAACGCAGATATTACAAAGGACCTAAAAGAGATCCTTGAGGGGACACCAGAAGTAATCATCAGTAAATCACTTCTTAAATTACCATTTTTATTATTTGACTGCGTTCTAAAAGGTAGTTGGTTAAAATTATTACATACGGGCCCCGGAAGGACGGGTGTTCAAAATTTTATATGAGTAGCCTGTGATCAATATAATCAAGCGCTTTTTTTCAGATCTATAAATACTAAAACAACAAAATTATTTTAGATCGCAGCTCTTAGGCGCCCGTTTCCGGCTTGAGCGGCGTCGGCGTAACCGCGAGCCCCCCTCCGAGGACCTCAGCCCGGAGGACCTCGGGAGGACCTCGGTGTTTTCGAGAGGACCTCGGGAGGACCTCAGGGAGGGGGGGGGCACTTGACCCCCTCCGGTCATGTGACCCCCGAGGTCACGTGACCCCCCCTTCCCTCCCCTTAGACAAGTAAATGATCCCAATTTGTTTGTATGCTTCTTATAATATTATGTAGTAAATTAAGTTTCACTTTACCTGCAGCGCATACGTCTAGCTCATTTTTCAGGTTGGCGTCCCATTCTAGGAACGATTCCAATTCAACTGACATGTTTCAAGAATTTTCAACAGATCCTCATCGTGATTGATGCGAATAGCGAGCCTCTGCTCGCTATGTCCAACAGAAATGTTTCCATTTGTGACCAAAACACATTTGTAATTTGTTTTTATTGGCGCGCTGCTTAGCGCTCCAAAACGGTTGCCTAAGAGCCTTTGTCATGTTCTCGTTAATCAAAATACGTTCCTGCCTAAGTACCACACGTTTAGTGCGTTTATAACTTCTTCCATAATCTTATACGTTCTGATATGTCAATTAGGGACATTCATGCAACTTTACTCATTTAGGAATGTCCCACAGGACTCCCTGGTATGTTCACTAAGGACGAAAAAATTCAGTGAATGTCGGGGAAGCGATAAGGTTATCACTAAAACAATTCCACCGGTGCTACAACAGTCAACATAAAGCCTCGTCCATGCGACCTGCCAGAATTATGGCAGGTCGCATTTATATGAATAAAGACTTTGCTAATATAGTGGGCTTCTGGGCTTCCAGCATAAATTTTAATGATTAGCTGCGTGTTTTATGATAACACAATTTCCCAGGGCTTCTTCGTGAACAGCAAGGAAATTGCCTGAACACATGCAGTATCATTGATTTGAACTTTTTATTCTAATTTATAAAGCCTGTGATATTCCTGCTTCGCACGACAAAGCTACTTATTGCGCCAATTATTCAGTCCGATTTTGGTTCAGTTACATCCTCATGCGTTATTCAAAAATGATTGTTGATGACTAATTTTATATTCTTAATTCTTAGTACAGGGCAACTGTTAATATTTAGCTACGTTAGTAAATATATTACATTCTTTCCGATGACTTCATTTTATTCTATTCATTTACTGAACTAAATTTTAAAATAAATCGCATAGCTAATCATGTTGTATTACACCTGAGACTGCGGTGGATGAAATTGGAAGAACTTTCAGTAGAAGGAACAGACACAGAGAACGTCTCAAACTCAGCTAACCGATTTATTTCTCAAACAGCGTTTAAGTACCCGCGGAACTTTTTCCCAACCACACTCTACAGATAAACTCCTTTGTTGCAGACATCTCGAACCGGATGGAACACGCACAAACGATACAAAACAACCCCACTTGAGACGAGGACTTAACAAAGGGACACTGCGGAACATTGCAGTGACCTTGAGATAGATAAGTCCCGAATTAACCTAACAATCGCGTCAAAGCGCACACACCCACAAAAAAAAATCGCATAGCATTTTCGAAAATTCCATGACGGATATGTGTACCGTGAAGAAATACTGAAATTGTAGGAGAAGCGCAAAGCAAACTCACTCACACTGAAAATGCAGGCACTGCATTTTCAGTGTGAGTGAGTTTACTTTTGCGCTTCTCCTACAATATAAATATCCAACTCGCCCAAGCATTCATTCTAAGAAATACTGAAAATGTGGAGCGAAAAGCTGGCTCTTATGGTATACACCAACTCATGTTTACAAACAAGCCGGAGCGCCCGGAGCGCCTCTAGCGGACGCCACCGGCGCCGCGCATGCGCGATGGGGGTGTGGGCAAGAAGCTCGCCGTCGCCCATAAACAAACCATTGACATGCGATGTTATCGGCGTCGGTGTGGGTCCCCGCGCTCTTTTTCGCGTTGGAATTGTTGATTCTACGTCTTCCTGGCAATGTCTGACTACTTGAGCGGCGTCAGCGAGATTAACGAGGCCCGTTACACCGCAAAACTTCGCGTGAATAATCTGACATGCGGCGATTCATTCCGCGTGGACGCCGCAGAATGTACGCTAAAGCCTGATTCCCATGATGAGATTTCGCTCACAATTTTCAGTAGCGACGTCGCTCGGGCTGCAAAAGCGTGAACCGTAGCTGAGATGGTCGACGTCGATACTGAAAATCACAAGCAGAATCGGACCAAGTGAATCAGGCATCACAAGTCGGTGATGGCCACTGGTAACAATGATCAACATCTCCTTGTATCTACTGTTTACGTCGAGCCTGCTTACCAACCTTCAAACTTAAGTCTTTTGAGGCCTGCACTTACTTCTTATCGCAAGTAACGGGCCCATGTTTGGTCTACGGGCCGGTGTCTTCTAAAAGAGCAGACGACTAGCTGAAACGTTTGAAAGAGCAGACGACAGTTGGAACGATCAGGCGGCCGTTTAAACTTGAAGACGCACTGAACGTAGTCCGCAGGTGGTTCGTACAACTTGACGGTTTTCTGGCTTTCATGTTGGAACAAAACAAATAAATCTGATGACCACAACTATGCGTGAATTCAACCCAAAGTGCTTCCCGCCCAAGCAATCGTTGACCGACGGCGTCTGCTCTTCCCTTTTCACGGCACATATCCAGATTCTCGGACGAACCAAGCACGTGAAAACTGACCTTTAAACTATTCTCGACACTTTTGGTACGGCCCCAGTCGCGGAGTTTTGACGAGAAGGCAGGTTTTTGTCTGGTTCCTTTCAAAACAACGCAGGAATACACGTCTCACATGGGCCCTTCCGCCCACAGCCCCAGGCCGGAAGTGCGTCCGACGCGCCACCACCGCGCCGTGACGTAACAGAGATGAGTTCGTGTATACATGCCACAATTTTTTTTTAGGTTTCTAAATTTCTCGTTTCTTTTTTTAACAGCTAAAAGAAAAGGCTTAATCTTAGAGGTCTCAGATGACTGAATAAACGATACCTAGTATATTTAAAAATTAAAACAGCGCAAGGAAATGGACAAGAACAAGAAGGTAGACAAACGCAGCGCTTTGTTCGTCTACCATATTGTTCTTGTCCGTGTCCTTGCGCTGTTTTAATTTTTAATCATGAAATACCAACTAGCACAAACTTCTACGCTCGTATATTTACTGATAACATCTGAGTTCAATCAGAAAAATGCTTCCCCTCAAACGCCCATTCCGGTATTTATGTTTCGCCATGGCAACATCGAATGCGATCCATGCGAGGGTGGCTTCGGGTGCGGGTTGCGAATTGTCATAATTAATTGTCCGAAAAGTATGTTTGAACGCTGTATGATATATTTCGTTGTTTTCTTTTTTTGCTCGGAAAGTACCCCTAATTCTGTTCTGTGTACATTGTGACATCGGGCAGTCAGTCAGTCAGCCGCAGTATGCTTCTGGTTCTATTCGCTTCAGATGAACTATTTATTCCAGGTAGTTATACTGCGGTGCCTGGAAGACGTCTCCTACTGGTGCGCTTAAAGACCAACGAGCAGTCAGAAAGGAGAAATCCCTCTCAATTCCTCCTTCCCGTTAGAAAAAGAATTTGACTCACCTCCTTTGTGCGAGGAGTAGCTCAAAGACCCGCTGCCGTGAGGAAAGGAGGAGAGAAAAGTGCGAGAGAGAATGAAGAAAAGGAAACTGGGAACCTGTTTTCTTCCCGGCAGAAGACAACTCCGCAAGTCGGTCTTTAAGCGTTAAAAAATGGACCCTCCATTTCCGCCTAATGACGTCGTAGAAGTGTCAAGCTGTCCCCGGACGCGGTCCTGGCGGTGTTGCAACATCAGTATTGGATGGGGTACGCATGGATGTGGTACACAAGGATGTGGTACCGCATGGATGTGGTACGCATGGATGTGGTACGCATGGATGTGGTACGCATGGATGTGGTACGCTTGGATGGGGTACGCATGGATGTGGTACACATGGATGTGGTACGTATGGATGGGGTACGCATGGATGTGGTACACATGGATGTGGTACGCATGGGTGTGGTACGCATGGATGTGGTACGCATGGATGGGGTACGCATGGATGTGGTACACATGGATGTGGTACGCATGGATGTGGTACAAATGGATGTGGTACGCATGGATGTGGTACGCATGGATGGGGTACGCATGGGTGTGGTACACATGGATGTGGTACGCATGGATGGGGTACGCTAGGATGTGGTACACATGGATGTGGTACGCATGGAGAGCGACCTGTTCCGCTGCAGCTCGCTATCCAACTTGACACTCCACGGTAGCTCCAGCAGCCAGAAGTTGGGACGCCGAGCCGACATCGACACTAGCGTTCACTCGTGCTTTCCGTCGGAACTTCAACGACCAACCGCCAGGATCGCGAGATCCCACAGCATGACACTCCGACATTTCTGACGTCATTTGTCGCCACTTCAGGACCAGTGTCGGTAGATACGTGGGCAGAATAGGACGCTAGACAAACCGGTCGGAGGCGCGTTCCAGGAGCCGTAGTACTATGACCGCGTACCTGGCGTCTTTAACCTGCATACGTCAGTGGACGACCACACGCCGGTACGCGGTTCCTACAGGTCGAAACAGCCAGGTCTTGTACTTGAACTCCGGATTCCTCCGTTCTGCAGCGCTAGTTGTCGCTCCACGCGCCCCGAGTCCCCCACCGCGTTAACTACACTCGGTTACCAATCGCTCACCGCACCCCTAACAAGAATGGTCGTCAACTTTCGGAGAAAAGAGCGCTTTTTTTTTCCGAGCTTACTCAATACTTTTGTATTGTGACGAATTGCTTAAAGCTCGAAGAAATATCATTAATGTATTTAATGCAATGAATGCGAAGGTTCAGCGAGCTGAACAAGATCCCTACATTTAAATCACATATGAACTTAGATTCTGCATATCAGTTGACATATGTTGCATATCAGTTTTTATATGTTGCCTATTTATTTTGGGGTATTTCATATCAGTTTTTATACAGATTTATATAATTTCTTTCAGTAGGGAGTAACGATAATAATCCCTGAAGAAGGACATCAAGGGGGGCAAACAACAAACACAAATATCCTTCCACAAGTAGGTGACTGGTGCTCGACCGAAAAAATCCGCCTGGTCCTGGTAACGAACCAGGAACCTCTCACTTCTGGTGCAGATCTCTACCATCATGAATAAAATAGGGCAAAACAACAAGGAAGGAAGGATGAGGTGAACAGGAAGGGCGCTAAACTGACAACTGACATGAACTATCTCCAACCACAGCAAGCTGAGTGCAAAGTAAAACATCAGCAACAATACGTCGACTGCCAACAAGGAGTGGTGCAAAAAATTCCTTTCACATGCGGCAAAATATATGTGGGACAAACAGGACGATGCATCAGTGACCGCTTACGAGAACATGCCTTAGCCTTGAGGTCGTCATCAGCCGGCCATTTTGCAATACATGTAAGGGTCTGTATGTGCATAGCAATGTTTAACAATACCGAAATCCAAAGATGTTTTAGGACCAAAAAAACACGCGAGTTGTACGAAGCCCAAATAATTGTGTCTCGTGGGGCTGTTTGCAACAGCGCCCCGTCGATCGCCTTATCTCAAAATGACCTTTATTACCTCAATCTTTTCACTTGACGACAAGTATTCAGCTTGCAAGGTTTATGTTCCTTTTTGGTCTCAAACTTCATCTTTGTCTTTTTATCAATATGATTTATGATCGTGTACCTCGGCAATTTTCTAATAAGATTTGTTTAAAAATTATTGCTACCTATAATTTCACGTTCATCTCTTTTTTCTTACTGTCTTTACCACTCAAATATATCATCAGTAACTCTCATTTTTCTTGTATTTTATTTTATATTTTTACGTATAACAACTTTAAAGGTGTACTGTTCTTTCTTTTAAGCGATAGCATCAGTAACTTCTCTCTTCTCCTTCTTTATAGAATTTATTAAATGGCAGTTGTCACTTTAGCGCTCTTCCTGTCTACCTCGTCCTTCCTTCCTTGTTGTTTTGCGCAATTTTATTCATGATGGACAACCAACTAGCCCGCCAGCTCATCTTATTGCAGATTGCAACTAAGGTAACCAGGAGTTACCCTACTAAAAAAATATATGAATCTAAATAAAAACTGATATGAAATATCCAAAGACTGATATCCGACATATGAAACTCATATGAAATATCCAAAAACTAATATCCTACATAAGAAACTGATATGAAACATCAAAACACTGATATGCTACATACAAGAACTGATATGCAACATATGCCAACTGATATGGAGCATATAAGTTCATATGGGATTTAAATAATATAACTTATATGACATTCATATCAGAATATAGAATATCATACGCTGCCTAAATGAGAACTAATATAACTTCCACGCCATGCATATAATTTTTTTAAGACATATCTGTTTTTCATACTTCTCCTTGTCTATGTCTTTTGCACTATATTTGTGTTAATATACTTGCCTGTTAGCCCATCACTTCATTTCAATACATATTTTCAGTCATATCCGTTCTTATATGTTTTCATATCATATAAGTGCCGATATAAAAATGTGTCCAATAAGCATATCAGAAATACACTCATATCATTTTTTTTTCAGTATACGACGTGCCGCGCGGGCTAGCAAACACGTGGCTCGGAACAGCAGTGAAGCGACTTGATATATTGGCTTTCAAATAATTACGGCATGAGCGTTTACTTTTTACTACGAGATTCATTTGCTGAGCCGTTCAAAATACTCTCAGAGGTATAACATTACAGAAAAAAAAATCAACATGCTGGGAATATTATATATTGCTTAGGTGGTCACCGAGAAAATTCGTACCTTCAAAACAACCAGTATAAAAAGGCGAAACGCAGAGCTAAGTAGTTTTCTGGTGTGCTGTTGTATTCATGTTTGTTCTGCCGTGTATGTGTATGCGCTCAATGTACATGTTCAGCTGATGCTAGTGGGATGCATAATGTATCTGCATGTCTGTATAATAAAAGTGTTCTAAGTATAATGGTGCCGTGAGCAAATAAAAATATTTTTGTAGCACATGAATCGGGTGGTAACTAGCGCCACCTAGTCTAGCTGAAACTGATATGCCACATATGAAACTGATATGAAATACCCAATAAGTTCTGGTATGAAATTGTGTCAAATAAACATATCAGAAATAAATTCATTAACTTTTTTTTCATTAGGGTAGACCTGAGTGGAACAAACGGGTTTTAGCAGCTACCACCAGTCCAACACTAAAAGGGTGAACAACCTGGACTTTAAGGTTACGATGTTAATGCAATTAATGCAAAGGTGCAGCGAGCATGCAGGAGAAGAACAACGATAAGGATCCCTGGATTTCAGTCGCGCACCAGTCACCTAGCTGTGGCTGGAGATTTGCGTTTGTCCTTTGTCCCCCTTGTTCTCGTTCTCCCCTAAAGCACACAAGTAACGCGCAACCCCGTCCCCTTCCACGCAACAAACATATAATACTGACTATAAGAAACTTCATCGCAGCTTCTTTAAAAGAGGTTCATGTTTTTTGCTGTTTTTATTACGAAGTGCCAGTTGGTTCATGTCTGTTCGTCCGATTTGTGTCGGCATGACCTACTTGATAAAAAATCATAACCCAAAATAAGATTTAAAAAAAATTGTAAAAAAACTTAAATAGACTTACTGCCGAAAGCACGGCTGTTATGGTCGTGATTTTAAAATGAAATAACAGAAGACGCCTCAATGCGTTGGGAAAGCATTCGCTGTACGATAAATGCGGAGAAAGGAAAGATAGCATGGTATTTTCAAGGCTATACACCGTACATTTTAGTGCATAAGATACCGGGCACTGGCACAGGGCTTGCTTAGTGAGTCTCTGGATATACGCTATTCAAAGGAGATCATGGGTTTCTGTAATCAAAGCCTCCGTTGAAGGGTATGTTGATCGATGCACGTGTTGTGTACTCGCAAAAAGTGACAATTCACGGAAGATATGGCGATGTAATGTCGTGGATAGTGAAGTAGATTGGCAGCGTCGGTCAGTTGGTGAGCCAGAATCAAGGCAGGTGACTGAACGACGATTATTGCCGACGGTCGCCTCCCTTGCAATGTATTCGGCCTCGACCGGTCGGCACCTTGGTCGCTTGGGAGGCAGCAACGTCGAACCTCTCGGAGTCTGGGCAATGCAACAGAGGTCGTCCTTGCGGCTCCGGGCTTCGTCACTGCGAACCCCTCGGAGTCTGGGAAATGCAACAGAGGTCGTCCTTGCGGCTCCGGGCTTCGTCACTGCCTGTCCCGAACGCTTCGACACGCCGCCCACAGGCGCCCTTTTCTCGCGGCTTTTTCTGCTTTGCTCCCTCTTCTTCAATCCTCCGGGAACGACCATGACAACGGTCCTGGATTCAGCATCCTGAGGCTGTCGCAGGAACACCTGTTTTAAACAATGTACTCCCAGTTGGAAACCTTCTAAGACATTTATTAGGGCAATCACTATGGGGTTATCGCTAATCATTGTTCTAGAACGTTTCTCTCCACCACATACTTTTTTCCACTTGACAGTGAGACGCGTACTTACGCAGAAAATAACTAATTAAAATGTCGACTTTCCATTCCACATTTGCGCAACAACTCAATTCAATTGGAAGGACGAATTCTTATATACAGTTATGGTCATTTGTGACAAGGAACACCAACCGCCTTTCAAGGCCTTTGACTTTTGCACCGCAAAATCAGCCCCATGCGCACCTCCAAATACCGATTTCCCAAAGGATGGTTCACACATTTGCCTTATGCGTTTTAATGTGATCAGCTGTGTTGCAACCGTTTGTGACAATGCTAAACGGGAATATTTCTCACTGGAAATGCATAGGTTTAGTCTCCTAAATATTGCAAATTCTTCAGTCTTTTTATGCGCGGATCGAAAGTACTTCAGTGCTGCCTGATAGAGATGGCGGTAGATAGCCAGTATGTTTTCTCGACGTAAACGGGTACATTCGGTTGCAACACTCACGATCGCTGCCAAACCTAAATGCATCAACCGGCCTCTAGAATGCAGTCCGAGGATCATTGCTTCCGAAACACCAGCTTACTTCGCTCCCGCGTTCGATCGAAACGCGCGTACCCGCGTTCCCACCGCTCGCGGCCGTCCCACAACAGGAACTGGAAAGCGGCGCCGTCCGCTTAACAGATAAGAGAAGAACAAAGACGACACCTGGGGACAAACGTTCCCTCACCTGGGGAACCCAGCACGGGGTCCCGTAACGAGACGAGGGAGAGCACCGCCTCGCCCGATACGACGCGCGGAGGACGTCAGCCTGGCGCCAGTATGAGCGTCAGAAGAGCCCGCTCCCACCACTCGGAATCCCACAGGCGTAGGCGTAGGGACTCCCCGACCGACGCCCGCGTTCGGAGCAGCAACGCCGGTGCACCCGACCCTGAAGAAGAAGCGACTACGAGCAACGAGGGCGACGACACGGGCATTCGACGAAGCCGCGGACTCGCGACGCGGCTGCCACGATGCCGTCCGCGAGGGAAGGTACCACCGAGTCCCGAAGGGCTTCGACTAGAACCACGACATCGAGGCAACGGAGACGGAAGACCGGCCCGGACTCGGCCTACAGCTGGGTGGTGGCCATGGCCTGCGCCGGCGTGAACGTGTTCATGCACGCGTCCGGCAAGGTGGTCGGTCTGCTGTTCTTCGGCATGCTCAGCGAGCTCTCCGTGAGCCGCGAGGTGGCGGCCTGGCCCCTGGTGCTCAACAACACCCTGCTCAACTTGGCAGGTGAGGAGCGCTCGCCGAAATTCGGCACCCGCCGATTTTGACCAGCGCTACCTAGACTAACTTTGACTGTTTCATTATTAAAAGCACAAGCAGCGCAACGAAACAGAGAAGGCAAGAGAAGACTCAGACAACAACGCTGACTTACAACTAAACTTTATTCACGCTGACCTTGAATACTACATATGTTACACTTGGCCCCTGTCCAACCACATAAATAGAAGGTCGTGGTGCTGAAATTTCTCGCGGCACCTGCGAAGAGGCCAACGAGACGCACAGATTGCAGGGACGAGAGTGCTACGTCCGTGTTGACTGGGAACTCGTGATCAAAGAGTGCGAGCACGAGTTCGTAGCACTGACAGAACGCTTGTGTCCAATCCGCACCCCGCGCTCGCTACTTCACTTGACGTAGAAAATTTAGTACTGCGGCTTTCTGTCTTGGTGGTGTTCTAGCAGCTGATTTCACAATATGTGAAGATAAATGGTACACGCCTTGGCAATCTAGAACAATAAAAATTACCTTGTGGACATTGACTGGCAACTCTTAGTCGTACGCTTTTTTCAACCATTATGATGGGAAATAACACCAGTTTTTTTTCTACGTAACTCATGGCTGTGTCTACGTGAAAGAAGTACGACATTGTGAGCCCTAAACACAAGCAAAGTAATCGTAAATGATCGCAGTCCATTTAACTCGCAGCAACTTCTACGATGTTGGACGTTTTTATATGAGGAAATAACTAGTTAACAATACGCATTTTGACAAAAATGATAATAAAAAATAAACAACACCACTTCAGAGTCTGAGTAAAAAAAAAAAAAGATACTATTTCTGTATTTCTTTGCATTGTCGCCTTCGCGAATGTCTAATCTCGGACTGTCGCTAGTCCATAACGTTCCGCCGTATTTGAAGAATCTAGAAGAAAGAGATAAGAAAAGATCAAGCGTCCAGTGAGTAAATACAGAATGCGTCGGAATGGCCTTTTACTGAGACTTGCTTTCAGTGGACCGAATGCATTATATCGGACAGCGTATATAGAACTGGTGGGACTCAGCTGACTCTGGATAAATAAATTTGTAACACCAATCAACGGACCTGAAACCGCCGACAAGTGCTCAATGACGCCAAATGTCTGCATCACTGACGACTTAAGACGGAAACTCTAGACAACCTTGAAATATAGACCTTTTTAGAGCTCCTGTGAATAGCGAAGAGGTTCAGCAGGGAAATGTAAAATGTTCGCCATTTTTCACGGAGCGCGAGAAGAAAGAGCAGTGCATAGGTTGACTCTACGGAAATCACGCGATATGTCGATACAATGCTATCTATTTTTTTTTTGACAGTATCAGTCTCTTATCAGGCTATGATAAGAAATGACCTGTGCATACAAATATCGGGCGAATGGGCAGGAGGGTTGCGACATTTTAGCTTTTATTACACAGACAAAGAACAACCTTAAGGCTACAAGTTTTATAATTTGATGCAGTGGTACTAATACGACGTAAATTAAAACTATGTGTAGGCTTTCTTCGAAATACCATCAATATGAGTTTAAACTAAAATAGCGCAATGAGATCAAAAACTGCGCTACTCCTCGGTATTACTTTTGACAACGTAATATGTGCCTTTTACTGCCTATGTGCTTGCATTATCACATAGAACGTACGAGTGAAATATAGCCAACATGTCTAGTGTATATATATATATATATATATTGTCTTATAACATGAACAAAATACTGATTCTACGCAATGCTTACATTACTGTATTAAAATAGAACGTAATATGTAATTAGGTTATTGCCCTATAAGTCTACTCATCTTTTTCTGCTTAGTGTCAGAAAACATATGACACTTTTAGATTGTCGTAACATTTCATTAAACGTGTATAATTGGAATGGAGCACGGAAATAAGCAACTCAACTGACCGAAGAGCATAACTTTGCAAGAGACGCAGAAGTGAAGTAGCTCACAAATATTAGAGCTTGTGATATGTCCGCTGCAGGCTCTTAAAGAAAACCGACTGCAGGATGCCATGCCGTTAGAAGGTCACGATGGACACTGCTTGACATATTCGCCCACACGCGCACGTGGATGCGTCTTTGCCGAGCAGGGACTACTTGAAACTTTGTACTCGGAGCACAATATGACTTCAACTGCAATTGTTTGTATGTTACAAAATAAAAAATAGTATTTTTGTTCTGCAGCCAATTGCGCTTTGCAATGTCCATTTCTTGTTAGAGGTCAACGATAGGCAGACATAAGCAAGCTTCAAAGAGGATTGGCACCGCTGCAGACAGGAGAGGCCGTGTTATCGGTTCTACGAGTATCTCTGTCTAGACACGTTAATCCCTGGATTGCTACCGCCTACAGAACCCGTCATTGCAGAGGCGACGCAGGACGAATAATAGAACCCTTGAACCAAAATAAAAAGCAACGCGAATAAATAAAGATTCGGCGTTAAGCCTTGATAAAATTAGGTGCTCTTATACATTGCGAAACCTTTCGCCAATGCGTTGCTTTATGTATATTATTAGTTAGCCTTTAGCATCACCACAAAACATGCACGGACACGTAAACAGATGATATGTATTACGGAACTAATACCATAGTCATGTCATTACTAATGGCCCTGAATCTATAATTCATCAATCTTGTAGAAAAAAATTCGACAAATAGAGCTCTAATGGCTAGCATGTTCAATTACTGCGTAAAGTAAACATTCATGGGAAAGCAAAAGGTCCAAATAGCAGCTTGAATTAGTCTCAAATTTTCTGCGAAATGGCTAGTCGTCAATGGGACCGTTCGGAACGAGCAAAGTAAGAAAATTGTACAAAACCAAGCGACAACGTACAGTGAAAATCGCGCTCTCTTGTTGGACCTGATGGATCGTGTGTTATTCTTCTTATAAAGTGCCTCGTGAGCGTCGCTTAAAGAAAAATTCCAGCTCTTTCTTCTTTTTATTTCGCGCTTATTAAACTGAACCGATTTTTGAAACACACCCTTTCAGACACGCTATTTATTATCTTTAAATTCAAAGTAGTCATCTGAAAAAGAAATACGGCGAATAAAGGTCATGCCAAAAACAATATTCAAAATTGCTCATCCTCTCCAGTAGGGAACGTCACATGTTTTGTATACTGCAAATCAAGTAGGCAATCTGAAAAAAAGGACAGGTATTTTGCGCATTTTTCTTCTTGTTTTTCTAGCGCGAGCTTCTTGACTTTATTTCGCACCAAACTCTGGCAACCCGTTGGGAGCAAGCCGTGCTGCGCCCAATTATGCAACCTTTGACGACACGCTTCTAGTGTTTCCACAAAAGTCTTTCAGCCTCTCAGACAAAATCTAAAAATTAAATAAACTTCGTAAAAAAATGACAGTGACTCGTAACTTGGGAGACGAGTTCGGATCTGTCTATTCATCTTTTGAACCAATTTTTGGGAGAAGTCACTGACTATTCAAATTTGGCCGCTAACTTGAAAGGAAGCTTTTGAGTTCGTCCACACGTGTTCTAGCTTACGAAAGCGATGACGTACGTGCGCAAAATCGCGTCAACATAACGTGGTTCCCAGTTTGTTTGAAAGAGCAGGAGTGGCCAACAGAAGCTTTTAGTCCAGTTGATATCGGAGCTTCTGTTGTGTCTCTTCATATCTATATCGTAAACAAAGTCTCCATCACTCGTGAGGAACAGACAGCGCAATGCTTTCGTTCGCTTGTCAGAGAACGTATTCTTGAAGCAATGTAGTTTGCTCTCTTAAACCGGAGAAGACGCTTCATGCTTTTTAGTGATTTTGATAATATTCCCGGCGCCGGTATACGTTGTTGTGAGTAAGTGTCGACCTTTCTTTTTTAGTCCCTTGCACGCGCACCTAATTGCTTTCGTA
Organism: Ixodes ricinus; assembly: GCA_037355805.1. Taxonomy (NCBI): domain Eukaryota; kingdom Metazoa; phylum Arthropoda; class Arachnida; order Ixodida; family Ixodidae; genus Ixodes; species Ixodes ricinus. The sequence continues at coordinate 37,856 of JAZHYW010053288.1, read as the reverse complement.
GTCGGGCATATATCATGAACGATATCCCTCGCGTGTGTTTTCGACGTAAAAAGGTCATTTACGCTATCTGCTGAGCTACAATTAGGATCATAGATTTTCGTTACTTCTACACAATAATTGTCTCCTAGCTGACAGCGACCAATCGGTTTTGCCAAATCCATTCCGAATAATTTTTGAAGATTTCTAGCAATCTAAAGCAGCTAGGCAGTCTTAAAGGGCGGTAAATAATGTCTTCTTTCGCGAAAAACAAAAATCTCTTAACGATGACGGCTAATTATAACAGCTTACGCAATGAGTTAATCGACGTGGAGTGCCCTGGGTTTGAGCATCTTTTAAGACGAGACGTATTCATATTGGGCAAAAGCAAGAGTCGCAATTATAGGTGATGAACACGCTCCGTTGTCAACTTTCCGAAAATGACCGTAGCCGATGCTCGACCCATTCATTTTTCGAGCATCTGTATTACCGCTTATGGACCCAAAGCACAACGGGTTGGTGGCATGTGACTTGGTCAATCTAGAGAGCAGAGATTGTCTCGTCCCCGTACATCAGGTCAAGGCCCTACAGCTGTTGATAATCTACACAGGATAGATATGCGCCGCGGTCATTTTGGAGCTTGTTTGCAGTCTGCACGGCCTACCGCGCACGCATAGCCTTTGCTCTGTATATTGCTCTGGCAGAAGAATTCGTTGTTTCACGTGCTCCACTATAATGCACTGGAAGATAGATTTGCTGCCTGGGCGACGAAAGCTCGGAGCGTTGTGGATGTTGCGAGACGTAAGGTATAATTACTGATTGAATTAATGCCCGTTCACACACTTGCGGCTCCTTAAGACCGTGCGCCTTAACACTCCTTCAAATCCATTACGACAGAGGAGGCAGCTGCCCCCTGGCGCCATCTATGCAGGGACTCAGAATTGCATTTCACTAAAGCGAAGGTTTCGCCGTAGTAGCCAGATCAAATGGACGCACTACCTATAAGAAATGGTCGTTTATAACTTTGACAAACGCTTTTCGAACCAAGAAAGAAAGAATGACGCTCGACAAAAATAAAACAGGAAATATGGAGGACTGCCAAGGGTTCCACGGCTACCCGATAGGTGCCGCCAGTGTGTTCTCTGGTCGTAAGAGGTTTTGAGCGGTTTTCAGGCACATGGTCCTAAGGAGTCGCAAGTGTGTGAACGGGCCTCTAGAACGGTAGATAGGACGTCCCGTTGTCTTGCCTCGAGCATAATTCTCGAGCGAGCTGTCTACCTTCAATGCGGAGAGCAAGTTCGTCTGCTTCTTGCGCAGGAGTTGCGGTGACGTCAGAAAGAGGCCGAGCTCTGATTGGCTCTGCTTGCTGAAGGACAGTGGGTAGACCTCAAGGCAGCTTGCTTTTGAGGTCTGCCCGCTATCCTTCAATTAGAGCCAATCAGAGCTCGGCCACTTTCTGACGTCACCGCAACTCCTTCGCAAGAAGCAGACGAACTTGCTCTCCGCATAACGCATTGGCGTCTCCTAAGCCACGAGCGTGCACGCGCAGACAAGGTACGGCGGAAGGCAGCGAGCGAGTTCTGGAGGCCCGGCATTGGAAAAATTATTCCAGTTGTTGTCATTCTGTCAGAAACTGAAGTAGCGTGTGCGCATGTTCGTAACTCTATGTAATTAGGCTTAACTAATGGAACACCAGTTCTTACGAGACCTCAGCTGTAAAGAAGCATAGAGTATATATAGTGTGTGTTTCAAAATTTACTCGATCAGACTCCGGAGTAAAGGTTCCGTACCGTGGAGTCTCGAAAACTTACTCGCGCTTACTCGATGACGTCAGAACTGGCATTCCAGATGCGGATTGTTTACTCCGGAGTAACTATTAGTCACGCTACCCTCCTCGATCGGGGGCTAACGTCGAATCGAATCGAGTAAATACGTCACGTGATCTGTTCGCTGTCTGCTCGACGTCTGCTTTCCGCGCCGACAGCCTTAAAGGCTCCTTTGCCACGTTGGCTTTGATGGCAGACGTTCGAAAAGAAAAATAATGGGGTGCAGCCATTTATGTCTGGTTATTCTGATTTGCTGTTTATAAAGCTGGAAGTGACTGTGCACCATATCCAGGCCGTGCACCTTCCCGTGGAAGGTATACCGATTGTTCTTACCAGAGTGCGAGCGTAAACAAGAGCTTCTCCGCATCCTCGTCCTGCGCTTTAAAGATAATTCCGTATTTTTTACGTTCAAGGCTGGAAATGTTCGAATGGGGCAGATCATGTGCAAGTATTTTTTTCAAAGAGTGTGTGTAATTAGAGGATAACGCGTGAAAAGCAGTGAAGGCTTCGAAGATGTCATCTATATGATAAGTTAATCACCCCACCCCATCTCCCTCCCCAACAAATTGCATATAGCGGTTCGGAAGTTCTCTTTGTGACTTTGTAATCATATTCGCGTCAAAGCGAACGTAAGTTACATATTAATGTCGAAAAAGCCCCGTGCGCTGTACCGCTACACCGTATGGAAGCAATTTCTGCCAAACGTAATCGGTGCAGTTGACGATGCGTGAAACGCATGCGTTTAGGGCACCTGGCTTAAACTTACAACGATGGCGCTGTTTAATAAAAACAAATTTTTAATGTCTAACTGAAAAGAAATTTTCATCTCAATATACAGCCCAAAAGGACGGTGAGCAAAAGATGCTGCTGAAGCCAGCTCAAAAAATACCGCGTCGTCACTGCGAAAAAAAAGTAGCGTGGTTAATATCATTGTCTTTTCGAGTGCTTTCTCCATTATCAAAAGAGATGGTCTGCTATTTTCCGCCATCGCTGCTATGTTTTCTTTTTTCCGTAGACAAGGCGAAGCCAATCCGCGTAGTGTCCAGGTGATTGTCCCGGCCGTTCCAAAATCAAGTCGTGGACATCCTTTACTCGCGATGTCACATGGTACTACCCGCTGACGTATGAGACAAGTTTCTCGGGTAAGACTTGGAACACAGCCTTAGAGACAGTGGAGGAGAGCGGAGTGTGACAGCGTTGTTAAGGTACTCTTAACAAATTAAACGTACATAGGTGTTCGGTTAAGGAGGTGGGGTGCGTTTGCTGTAAAGCGAGAGGAGATCAGGATAAGTATATTTCCTTAGAACATTTATTCTGAAATACGAATCTGTAAGCCATCCATGTTAATCCCTGCCATAGCCTCCTTTGTACTCACAAAGCCTGGCAGTTTGACTACGGAGCCACAGAGTGCCCGGTCGCAGATTGGGAGCGCGAGGATCTGGTAGCACAGAGCATCAAAGAGCCATTTCTCGGGGAACCTGGACGTTAGCGCACAGCTTTTGCAGCGGCGAGGACCAGAAACACACTTGTTTGCTAGTGAGAAGTGCGCTTCGGCGTCTCGCCGCAGCTGGGCGCCAGTCACGTGACTCTCCTCTCATCCGTTGTCTGCCGCTCCACCTTCTTTATTTCGGCGGCCACTTCTCGTGGCGATTTGCCAGGGTTTGTCAATGTATAGGAGGCTATGTCACTACCTTCCTCGGCAATGCAATCACGTGAGACCCATTTAAAACCTCCGAGTCGTGCAGTATGTATGCAAAGGCAAACTCATCGTGTTGCCTACAATTGGTAGGATAGATTACCCGTCACATTTGGTAGGATAGATTACCCGTCAAATCTGAACCAGCTTTTTTTTCTGTAATCATATTTTAGTAGCCCAGATTGGTTTGTTTCTTCTTTGCTGAGGGAAGGAAAGACGACAATTTCGTGCGTAGCACACTCAGGTTTCTTTAGATAACGGCCGAAACATCCAAGGAATCTTTTAGTCACTTTCCGATAAGCATACATTATCGAGGAGAGCTCTAAAAGGCGGTTATCTCGAACAAGAACTAAGGGCTACTGAAAGCCTTAGTTCTGTGGGTCAGTGCAGAGCTTGCCTGATAGCGAAGATGGCCCCATGACCGCGATGCGACACACATTTTCACGACCGTAGCGAAAGCGAAGTGAGCTCGCAAAAAGAGACGCACAGCGGTATTCACTAAAAACGAAGCAGATTTCAAAGAAGCTCTAAAAGACAAAAACACATTCTACCCATCAATAAATAGAGAATTGTTTAAAGATCAAAGTTTTAAGGTTCTTGATTTTCTTTGCGGACGAATACCATGCATGCGGGAGACACCACAAACATAGTTCATATCTTGCCGCACACGAGTCAACTGGTCACATCTTCCACACTTCAATGTCTCGTACCATGAAGAGTAGCAGGCATATGTGGGCAATCTTTCAAAAAGCATCGAACCTTCCTCCATCAAGTTACGTGCGGAACCTGTTTCTGCCTTCTATAGCTTGTTTGAAGTAAGCATCTTAAATCTTCCTCTTTTGAATAGCCCTGTTTTATACAAAGGAAAATTCAAATTGTGCAAAATACCCACCTAGTTTTGTTTTTCTCGGTACCAACCTTCGGTGGTTCTGTAGCGAGGAGGAACCTGACTAGGTGCAGGGATAATATGAGTGTCCTATGGACCACCATCGGCCCGTAGCCAGCTCAGACTCATTAATGTACGCCGTGTTTGCACTGCAGTCCCAAGAGCTCTAGCCCCTCTTTTAACGGCCACATCCGTAGCAGTCGTATCGCTGCTTATAAACGACCCATACAGTCGCCACAACAAAGTTATTTGGCCAAAACAGATTGAAATGATGTCATGAAAAGTTTTTAAACACATCTCGCTGTTTTCCGTAATTATAATACGAATTCGGCCTTTCCCAAGTAGCACGGTTTCCAGGCCAAAATTTTGGTTTTATCTGGCAATGTAGGATCCTCAAAAGCACGAAAACGCCAAGGCATAACGAAAATTGGTATTCTTTGGCCAGAGTCTGAGTATGTTAGCCATCATTGTCAAAGAGGTGCTAGAGTTAGGCTTAATCGTTTGGTTGTTCGGTTGTAACTTGTCTCCTTTTGGTGTAAGTTCCCGGGGAAATGCTAAAATTAGGCTGCAGTTCTCGTTGCTGCGTTTTTGCCTAGCAAATATGGGCCTAAAATGCCAAACAAGTGCCTAAATCAGGGAACACTGCGTATTGTTAAGTTGACCCGTGATATTTCTGACTCATGTCTGGCACCTTGCTAATTATGTGGCGAACTGAAGAAAATCCATAGAAATGCCAAAGAAAAATACTTTAGCACAGACACTTTGGGGCAAATACTTATTAGGCTCAAGGTAGGCGCCTAGGATTGGCAAACGTGGGTCAAGTTAGGCGTTTCTCTGAAGCGATGCTTGGGTTCACATCAACGGAGCTGAGCTAAACGAGCTCTATTAAGCTTTTAGCAGCTTTACGATAGTTGAGAGCGTCCGTGTAACAAAAAGGTGTGATCTTCAGAAGTTAGCGTTCGATGCAGTTCCTTTCGTCTGGTCACATAGCTTAGAATTTGTTTCTAATTGTGGTTCATGAGAAGAATGTATGCTGGTCTGGAATCGCTCTTTCGTATATATTTTACACTTACAGACGTTATAGTGAACACAAGATATTGCGACTATGATGTTACCTCAGCTTTGCTTTAGACCATCACTCAAGTCACTGTTTATCAGCACTCCTAATCTACCCTAATCTTAAAAAAGGCGTTTTTGCGTATGTCCATATACTGCATATGATGCCTGGGGGGAGGGGAGGGAGGGGTGCACTGACGTCGTCTCCCTCCCCTCTCTTTTCCGCCTAATTTATCCTAAACTTTCATTGATCTTATTCTAGTTTCTTTTGTTGTCAACCTTAGGAATTTCAAAATTAAAATATGCATTTCATATTGGCAGCCAATGAGAAAGAGTAAGTACAGCCCAATTCTCTAACTTTTCCTCGCAGACTGTTCCTCGAGAGTCTGTCATATGACGAGGGATTATAGGTAACTCAAAGGCTAGGAGATAGTTTTTTGGTTCCGTCGAACATTGGATTTTTTTCTTTGTCAGCATATAAACTGTTTAGCTTTATGTTCTACGTGGTGGAAGACATCGTTATCGGATTTTGCTTGATGTGAGAGGAACGCAGTGTCCTCTGTGAGCCTTGAACCGTGTTGACCAGGCGATAAATCTGAACACTGTTTCATAAAATATACTTCTGGGTCCAAAACACCCTATTTAATCTACTTTTGAAGAAATAACAACCCCAAGAGATTTTTGGATAAAACAAAATTAACACTTGGGCCAGTATTGAAAGTACGCTGACAGGAATGTGTTGTTTGCATGACTGCACTAATATCTGGCAGAAAGCGAGAAATGAGTAACGATAAAGATTTCAAGTTGAATGCCGCATAAGATGCCGCAGCTGCCTCTCACCAGTCTGGAGTCACAACACACTCTTACTAGCACAAGGGACGAAATCCTACCAACTGTGGTAAATAAAGCCCGTTCCACTCGTCTATTTTTAAATGACAACTTACAAAACTTATGCCCGTAATCATATTCGGGGTGGTTAGCATGACACGGGCGAAATGGCAACTCTCGACTTCATATTTTGCATTTCACCTCTCGCTAGTTTTTTTTTAATTGCGAAATAACGTCGACGTGCAAGCAAATTGACTCCGCTCGCCACTTTTTTTTTCATAAGCTCTATGATTTTATCCAGATAATATTTTTCCAGCACTGTATTTCGTCTATTAAGAGTAAAGATAAAAAATCACAGGTATAAATTTCAACATGATACATTGAAATAATTCCCCATGACGCGTAACACGAAACTTGAGTTTGAAAAATGCTATCGCGACAATGAAGAGGTAGACATAATAACAATGCATACACCAATCCTTATGTACAGAACGTTCCAGAGTACCCTCGAATATAACGACATTTTTATAAACTTTTGCGGAAGCCAGCTACTTTCAACCCCTCCAGTGTGAGTTGCTTACCGATTGGGCTCTTTTATTTTTTACAATTCGTATCCGAGCTAGTGGTCTGTTTGCCTTACTACGTACCGGACCCGGGAGAATAACTCAGAGCATTTTTTTTTGAACAATAAGAAACTAGATTTATTAGGAAAGTGACGAGGCGAGTAACAATTATTTTACGGCTTGGCCGTTAGCCGTCGAGTGACTGCCCGCCGCCCCCGTCGTGCCTTATCAAGGCGGCACGCGCGAGGTGCACGCGCCCTGTAGCTCTTGCCTACACGCGGTAGAAAACATGAAGGCTAGTGAGAGAGTCGGGCAACCTGCAGGGACAAGATGGGAGCCGCAAGAGCTTCCTCAAGTTTCATAAAAATAAAAAAAGGAAACCTCCTAGCTCACAGCATATGTGGGTCTCCAAGGACAGTTTAACCTTAAACTAAGCCTTAACGGTTGCACGTGTCCGATATGCTCTTCTCCATTTTTAGCTCATTATATTTTGGAAAACTTCTCAGTTGCGAACCAAACGACTGAAAGCTGTCACTTTTGAAGAAGCGCACTCTTCCTTGAAGGATGGCGGAGTTGGACAGGAACCCGAAACAAAAGAATTGCGAGAGGGCACACCAGGGAGCCTTTTCTCCCCGACGTAGAGGCGTTGGCAGGTCGCCTGGACGACTCTTTAGAACGACGAAATGGGACTTGTTTTTGCGGCCCCGAAGGTCTCGCATCATTTAAACAGTGAAATAAAACCAAAACTCGGAGGATTGCGCACCAAACAGAACCGCAGCTTACGGGCGAGAACGCGAGTTTTTAAGCTACCTGTAAACCTTTGCGGTGCCAAAGAATTCTAAACTGTAGGACGTCAAACAATGCAATAAGCCTCTGTAAAGTTGTGAACAGCACAAACTCTCAGTATGTAACGGGTCCAGCTAGAGAACCTGGATTTAAGAGAGGAAGCAACTCACACCGTGAAGGGCTTATACAATTAAGGCGGCCGACTCCTGCGCAGATTGGTTGCATGTGCGTGTGCGTGCATGGTCAAAAGCCGGAAAGAGGATAGCGAACGTATAGGCACAGCATGGTGCATGGAGGAAACGCTTAGGGACGCTTGACTCTTTCACCACCGCCTCGCGCCTTTTATTGCAATCGCGTTTCTTAAACCACGTGGCCCCGATCGAACAGTTGGGCACACTGTCAAATCTAGGCGCACTGGGCCCAGCAAAGTACCGCTTCGCTCAGGTGGTAAAAATCACAGCGGTATGATCAATGTAATAAATCGACAGAGGCAAAAAAGCGAGCTGGAATAAGAGTCAGAACAAAGCCGAGCTGGTGCACAATCATATTCAAATAGCCTTGAGACAAAGGAAACATAAAGGAGGACTTATGAAACGGTTGTGTGTAAGTTCTCCTTTCTGTTTCCTTTGTCTCATTTTTTTAAATTATGATGGCAAACGAGAGAAGCATCTGATAACATTTCCTCGTTTAAAAAACTGACGAGTCCTAAATTGTTTTTCTTTCAAACCAACGTTACACTTTACAAAATATTAAAGGTGAATCTAGGTACCAAAGAACCGCTTGTTTACATTTTCCCATTAACATGAATATGAGTAATAAGCGAAATAATTTGTAATTCTCTTTATGTTTGTTATTTGATTATCGACAAATTAAGCGCCGCAGGTAAGAATACGTCGCTGCGGAATACGTCTAAAATTAAAGTGCTTTTGCATAAACATTTTAGTTCAACCCAGGGTCACGTGAGTTTTGATTCTCGAGGCTCTGAGTTGACATTTTGATGGTAAATATGCCACAATCTAATTAATACTGTTCTCTGTAATTTAATCTGGCACGAGCTTCTGGGCCCTGGACGTTCACAAACATCATAATCGCCACATAGCAGTGCCTCAAGGTCGGAGATACCCTGAGACAGAGTAGGATGTAAAATAATAAGCGTAGGCTATACTCGCAGAGCTATGACATGCCTTGTCAGGACCAGCACGTCATGCTCTAAGATTATACATGTGTTTTTGTTTTTTTATAAACATTATCACACTCGTTAATACAGAAGTGTCTTTAAGTTCGTGCGACAAATCTTTATTGTTTTATACATTGTGCTTCGAAACGTGTCCACTGTCACGCACCAAAGTAAACAAAGTGACCTAAACACGAAGCCTTAGTGTAACTCAGCAACTCAGGAACAATCGTGCCTCAAAGAGTGACGTCAGCGTTGAAATCGCCGGCCTAAAGGCCCGTTTACACACTCGCGACTTAAAAAACCTAAGATATTAAAGACAACTTTTTACACCTTTCGTGGCGGCATACAACCATTTCTGATGCAGCCCAGCCGGTCGTGAGCCGTCATAAAAGGCTTAAAAACCGGTCGTGTCGAAGTCGATCGTAGTCGAACGCAAGTGTATGAAAGGCTTTTATAAGCTCAAAAGATAAAAATATATGTTCTTGGTGCACGTGGTAGTGGGAACTAGACATAGGTGTTGCAAACGCTCTCGATTTGAGCCTTACCTCAAGGAACGGGAAACAAATAAAGAGTACAGAAAAACTTAGTCTGTACGCACGCAAGGGTGTAAGAGTACACAATTGCAGAAGCCAAGTCGGTCCCGTAGAATATGAAATTCAACATGGAAAATATCAAGTCGAGTCGTGGGCTTGTCGCTGGAAATATCTGGTTACCATAATTACGGTCGCATCTATATCTCCCAAAGGCGTCTAAGGGTAAAAGATGCGAATCGTTCAAAACAACTTCGCATTACCAAATGGGCCATTAAAGTTTCGAGCGTGCAATAAAGACGTAAACCCAATACTAGCTCAGTCGCTCTTAAAAACAAAACAAAAAAACATCGATTTATGACAGAATATATAGAGAAGGGGAATTAAAAACTTTAGTACTGGCAGTACTGGCATACTACATATACTCCCAGGTCTCAGAGCTAGTTTGCTCAACTTGACAAGCCGTCGCTAACTTTATACAATAGTGTAAGCGTAAACTTTCCCGATTACAGATAGGACGAGTGCTGTTTACCTTTTGACATTGACGAGGCACGGAATTACACAGTTATTGGCGGTTTCAGAAACGTGACTTATCACGTCCATGCTTCGTGATTCGGCCATAGGCTTTCTTATCCGCTCATGCGGAGATCTCTTTGGTTGCAGAGCGATATTAATATGATCAAGACATGACACCCCCTCCCCCCCCCTTCCACTCTCCATTTCTTTAGCTGCAGTGACCATATAAAAGGAAAGAACAACGAGGCAATCCTTACAGCTGTAGCTCATAAGCAGCACGCGACTGGATCCAAATGTCCATTTTAATCTTCTTAACAAACTGATGTAAATTGAATCTATCTATGCAAAGACATAAATCACTAACAAAAATATTGCCCGGCGAAGGTCCACAAAACACCTACGAAGCATTCTTTGATAAACTTCGCAGTAATCCAAGAGAGGACTGGGAACCTCAACTCTTCTGTTCATATGCCACGCGAGGTAGCGTTGAATCCATAAACAGAATGGCATGCATGGTCGGCGTCCTTAAACGCCAAGAAACCGAAGTTACGTTTGACGTTCGAACGCCGAAAGCGAAATGGAGGGTCTCGCGTTCCAACATTGGACCCCGAACGCCAGACACAGCGCAACGAGTAGATGATCGCTCTCGTTTGCTCTGATTGGAGCGAGACGGTAGGTAGAAATATTGTGTCTGGAGTGGGTCACCGACCGGTCTGTTTAGCGTCCTTTGCTGCCCGTACATCGAAAGTGGCCCCGAAATGGCAACAAATGACGTCACAGAATCCGCAGCGTCATGCAGTTGGATGTCGCGATCCTGTCGGCTGATCGTTGAAATGCTGGCGAAAAGCGCGAACGAACGCGAGTGTCGCTGTCGTCACTGCGTCCCGAATTTTGGCAACAGAAACTTCCGTGGACTGTCACATTGGAGAGCGACCTGCAGCTGAACAGGCGTCTGCCACATACAGCACAGCTATTGGGAAGCCACCAGGATCGCGACCGGTGACAGCATCACACTTGCATGACGTCATCAGGTGGAAACCGAGAGACCACTTTTTTTGGACGCGGTAAACACGCCAGTCGGGCACGCGTTCCACGCACCTTAGAAGAGACAAATACAGCTATTCTTTGCCTCAGCCCAGCACCCTTGCACTCAGAGCTCGGTGCTCGGACGTTCCCGCACCCTCTCATCCCCTTCTCTCCCTCAGTTTATTTCCGTATAGGTTTTATGATACCAAACTATGAAGCATTCAAGAAGATGGAACTTTCTCGCGTGAGGCAAAGTTCCCCAACGGAATCAACAAAAAACATTTATGCCTGCCCGGGCCATATGACGCTGATATGATATATAACCCCGTCACGTCAAAATCGTCCAAATAAGCTTATTTTTTACTTTTGTTTTACGGTTTTGCGTGACTAGCTGCGTTTTATTTTTGTGGCTGCCTTGCACGTATTATTTTTTGCTTGCGACTTATGATAAAGGGAAACTGAAGAGGTTCTTCAACAAACACGAGTTAGATGTGAATTCTAGCGCATTTTTGTCCTGCGAATTTGAATATCACAGGCATTTGACAGGAACGTATTGATAGACGCGAGAAAGCCGAAAAACCCAACCGCTGGTTCTGACGTCATACCCAGAGGTTTCAACTGTCTTGCGCGTGCCGCTTGACAGAGAACGCGTGCAGCGTTTTTGAGTGCTCGAGTAAGGCTTTCGGTAGGCACGGAAATGTTTAGATCTGTCAATAATACGTCAAGACTCTCTCCTCTCTACCGATACGCGCCGGGAAGGAGGGGCATTAGCGTTATTTTGAAAGCACTCTTGTGGCTAATCGCTGCATCAATCTGGATTACTATTTTAATGTTTGTGATCCCGAAGGCCAAATGAAAAAGATTTAAGTGTTTTTTTTTGTTCCTATAATACATAACCGCTTCGCTTTCTCTTTAAGTGTCTTGGTCATGTATAGCTTGTCACAAAGGACGGTGTAATTGCCGTGTTTGCTGGAGTAATAGCCGCACTTCTTATGAACAACGCCCTTGCGTCTACTTTCCTGCAGCCTACACACACAACCAATAATTGCGCTCTGCATAAAAACGCATCGAATACCGAGATCGAAAACACGATTATCCGTAAAAAGGCGATCTGAGCAGATCTTATTTTCGCGTGAAGACGTTATCTCTGTCCCAGTAAATCGCTGCCATTTTTCAGCCTACCGACGTGATTTGCGATTCACGGGTTCCGCGGGAAAGCAGACCCACGTGCTTTGTTCATGAACAGCACGGCTATTGCTCGAGTAAATACGGTACGTGAATTTCATGCAGGATAAATAACGTCAACAACGGTAAACACCTCGTTATCTTAATCCGTGTGATGGAATGGCGATCGAGTCGCATACTTGATACGCCATGTGCGGTGTATGATTCAGTTATCCTCGCTTTCCCACCACGAACGAGGTTGCACATAGAGGAGCACGCCGGAATCACGCTCTCTTAGTTTTACGGGGCACGTGCGTCTTCGCTGCTTTTTTTGTTTTTGTTTTGTTCTTCGGTAAATATTAGGCGACAAAATCGGAGTTTTTACTATAACCATGTCTCGTGTACGTATCTCTATTCTAAATATCGAATGTCCCCATCAAAGCTAGATGTACTAGTTTCGGAGTATTTCATTATAGCCAAACAGTTTTCTTCTAATATATATTGTATTGAGTTGAATTTTTTTTATGCATCGATGATCTTGTTTTGAACGTTTCTCCGCGGAAATGTGATTTTAAGATTTTGCTGCAACCGCATAAATAAGAGTCATTGGACAATTTTTTAACAAGTTGGAGTACCGTCAATGACAGTTGAGGAAAAGCATAAGTGGCGAATCCTGGGCAGTTTTTTATCCCTCCTCAGGCAATGAGATTCAGGTATTAGCCGATAAGAACGACAAAGAAGCACTCACGAACCAAGAAACCTGAAAAGAATAGGCCACGCCATGCGCTATTCAAACTCTAGGGACCATACACTATGAGAAAGTATGAGAGTTAACTTTCCTGTAGAGCACGGATGCAGCCATTCACGGACGAACATTAGGACCCCAGTCAGTGACGGAGCTCAGAATACGATTAGAGCTAGCTGAAAAATGCAACGTGCACAGGGACAATGAGCCGGTACAATATCACGTACATTGCCACTGCGCACGTGGCATTTTTCTGGTTCAATAGTATTCTGAGCTTCGCTGGGATCGTTTTATTGCTCGCCGTGATCGCCCGTCTTTATGTTTTACAGGAAAGAGTACTGATATATATTTATATATATTTATTTATTATTTCTAGTTGCGGTGTTTACTTTTTTTTTAAATACGGTATCTCTTTATTCATAACTGTTTATCTAGTGCCTAACTACGTCATCGAGGCAGTATCGCATTTAAAACGTAAGTTAACTCGTTGACAATGGCAGTATTTCTGCGTGACCCCTTGCAGTGGCTCTGCCTGCGGGTAGACGTATTTTCGCGGAGGAATAATGAACGTCGGGGTGAAGAATTAATCAGATCGGCAGGACGCCTCGCTCGACAGTTCTATGTTGCCAGCAACACGAGTGCCGACGTCGTTTTGCCCCAGACTCGTCTCGCGCTCATTGTCCTATTCAGCAGATAGAGAAACCCGCATTCGCGAACAGCACCGCCGACGTGATTTATCTGTTGGCCCGAACGCTCTGTCGGTTTGCTTGTGATGTAAATGTTTAGGCGCAGCGCCGCTACGCTGCCATCGCCGACAGAAGCATGCTGTATCTGCGAGTGATCACGTGCGCTTGCTCTACGCCTACGGGCCGTAAACGCAGGAGCAAAACTCGACACCATTTAAAGCGTCAATACTCTGACTCAAGCAGGCTCAGTGAATGTCACACTCTATATGCTCTTTCGCTCACTAAGAGTGTGAAGGTGCTGATACCCTGAATATCCGAGGGAAAACGAAGTCTCCTTAAAATATTATCACCTATAATTTGATTCCTGTAGGCATTTTTGCGCTTTTTGTTTTATAAATTCATGTGCTCCATTTGTTTTTTGTGTGGGGATTGTGAACATACGCCTTCTGTACGGTGGTTTAAACATGCACACAACGCTACCAAATCAATGCGAGGCATTAATTTTGCATCTTCATCTCATACTTTATGTTGTTCTTGTAGATTCTTTTTTAGTTGGATGGTTTGTTCCCCTCTCATTTTTGGCGAAAAGGGTGGTGCACCTCACCACATGCCCGGTAAAAAGTTTCCTGCAAATAATGCCCGCACTTTTGATCTGAATAGTAATGTATGGTATCTTCGCAGTTGCTAATTGAGATAAGTTTCTTGACACTGAGCTTTACCTTTCTTTCGTTTGCGCTTAGAACAGCATTCCTCGTGGCTGTAAAAAAGATCAATAATAATATTTCTTTACCGTTAAGACAAGCCGTTTTGGCAAAGTATAACCAAGTATAAAGATATTAGATATCTTCGCCAGTCCAACTTGACGTGTGCAGTGGTAAAGGCTAAAAACCTATGGCATGCCTTTTGTACTGTTGTGTGGTTTGCACCCGGTGCTCAGGTCGCTTTTTTGTCTTTTATTTTGCAGGTACCTAGGTATAATGAGACGAGAAATCTCTCACTTACGTTTGGCCATAATTGTTGAGTTTCGCGCTGACAGTTCTTAAACTAATGTGGAGCGCAAGTTCGTCTGCTTCTTTTCCAGGCGTTGTGGTGACGCCAGAACGCCGAGCTCTGATTGGCTCGGCTTGAAGGATAGTGGGTAGACCTTAAGGCAGTTTGCTTTGAAGTCTCCCCTCTAGCCTTCAGTGAGAGCCAATCAGAGCTCGTCGTCTCTGACGTCTCCACAACACCTGTAAAAGAAGCAGACGAACTTACGCACCGCATAGGCAGTACACGACGCAGTTCGACGGCAGACGAGCCATTCCCCCTCTATAATGCGTTCATGCCCAGAGGGTAAATAAATTAAATGAGATGAAAAATTCGCCTGCCAATAAAGCTTCAAACTTGAGACCGACGCACCGATTTGGGCTCCACAACGTCGGGATGCTTTTCGTTTTTCTTAACTTCACCATTCTTGTTAGAGCTAATTCATTGTTTTTTTTTATTTGAGTAAATCAATACAAAAATATTGCTCACGTACCTGTTTTCATTCGTCTTGCAGCTCCGGCTTTCGGATTCCTCTCCAAGTTCTTCCCCATCCGAAGCATCATCCTCTTGTCCTCGACCATTTCTTCCTTATCCGTGGCCCTCTGCTACTTCGTCAGCGACGTTTTCTACATATCTCTGCTCTTCGGAGTCATCCACGGTGAGTGACGCGTTTTATAAAAACTGACTTCCCAACTTCACGGTTTCTCGCGCTCCTGCACCAGAGAAAGATGAAAAATCCCCCGACCTTCAGCTTGAAGGAAGAGCGAAGAGGAAAGGGGTTTTAGTTTTGAGGAGCGAATTTCAGACGTTCGTTTCAAATTAAAGATAGAGCTTGCAAAGAACTTGGTACTGAGCGGTACTTCAGAGATTCGCCACGGAAACTTTGGCACCCATGTCTATCGACGTCCACGTTTTGTTTGTGCAAAATGTAGACCCGAGTGCGAAGAAAATCAGGTCGCTATTTTGCAAGGATCAGAAAGTTTGCGTAGAGTTCAGCGTGTCAGGTAGTCACGCAACGGCACCGGGAAAGGGTCAATATTCCGTTGTAAAGTAACCCTCGATGAGAGCTCTTATAGCTCCATTTTGGTTTTGTCACCTCTCTGCTCTCGTGACGACACAGGATGCCCACTCCTTCAAATGGCTATTCCTGTCTCGTGGCATACTGTTTACGTTTACTTCATTATCTTCTGAAACGCGAGATCGACAAAGACAAAAAGAGAAAAAAAAAAGGAAGCGAAAAACTAATTTTAGGGGGAAGGAGCTATCCACTCTATCCTAGTCTGCCTCAGCTACATGGATTTCTAGGTCAAAGACTGCTAAGTTTTACATACAATATTGGCGGAGACAGGTGGGAAAATTACACCGAAGCAATTAAGCCGAATCCTTTGTTACATATTGCGAATGTAAATCTGGCAAGATAAAAAAAGTTAAATTATGCAAAATTATGAAAGCGGTGCCATTAATCGAAAACATAAGTAGCACTTTTCACGGTGTAGAAACACTCAGAGGCTATAGACCGCGCATCAACATTGAAAAAAAAATTATTACAATTGTAAGATTTTTTTTTTCTGAGCAAAGTGAGTGGAATAAATGGCCGCTTCAGCACATCACCCATCAGCGAATTTATACGTGCGCGGCAATATTTCGCTTAAATAATGAAAACACGTACCTGCGCAGTTCACTGGAAGCTTTTTTCATCTCCCTACCTGAGCAGTAAATCAATAACCGCAATTCAATTACTGTCTATTATTACATTTTCGAGTCGAGTGGCTGTAATTTATTGCCTTCGTCTAAACTAAATTGTGCTTGTAGCTTCTTGTTAGCCTTAGTAATTGCAAAGGAGTAATTGTAATTACCACTACTCTTTTTAATTCTTGTAACGCTGAAGATTCCTTTTATAAGATCACTTTGGTCTCTTAAAGGCAAAGAATGCACTGAGTGCCTGTCTTGAAAGAGCCGAGACTACACCAGACCTGCCAACCGCAGGCGGGCAAATGGGCAACTGTCAAAGCATAGCACCCGCAGATGAGGCGCACAGGATGCCCCGTCTAAAGCAGGAGTATCTTCCACTGTCATGAGGGAGAAAAGATAATGTGTATTATATTGCGTTCACTAAATATCATACCACCACTCGTGTTTGCCATTTTCAGAATAATTGGAAGTTTGATATTTTATTATTTCTACTATCAGCAGTATTTTTTTATTTATTTATTTCGCCCTTAGGGTCTCGGTTTCGGCATTACATAAAGGAGGGAAGGGGGCGCAGTGTATCGAACAATACAATAGTGGCACAGAACATTAACAAAAAACAAAAATTAACAAAATAATAAAAAGAAAGCTCACAAACAACCCTGCTGTGTTGCCAAATAATACAATTTACTCGTATCTTACTCAAAACTTTGTTCTCATATTAGGACATATTGTGATACATTTTAACATACGTCAGGTTAATGTGGCAAAAGTAACGCTGTAAATGAATGTACGACAGTCAGACATTGAGTGGCCAAACGCATCTATCTGCAGAAATATGCTGTCACATGGACATTAATAAAATGTGGTAGTTCTCAAAGAAAAGTAATTTTGCATTTATACAATGCCATATAAGGGTGCTTTAAGGCACTATAAAAATAAAAGGTAATTTCCAGTCCTTTTTGAAGTAACTCATATTTCTAATGAATTCATTTTTGTGATCTGGTCATTATAATTGTAATTAACCACTTCTAGACCAAGGTACACATCGCGACACTGTTAGCGCGAACACGACATTGGCGCATTTTCGCATTTTACTTCTAAATAGTACTAGCGAGCACGAAATGTTATCGCTTACATTATAGAACTAAATCAGTTTTTTCCGTAGCAATAATAACTTGGATGACATCCCTTGGTTTCAAAGAAAAAAACTGGAAAAACCGGCGATCGCTTGTTCGCGCTAACAGTGTCGCGCTCTTCGTGTAATTGCCACTAAATGACATTTTTATGTATTGTTAGGAAAGAACACACATCAATGGATGTTCATTACTTACAAATCGTGGATTGCATGCGCCAGTTTAAAGAAAAAATAATCGGATGATAAAATATTTATAATTTTGTTACGTTTTGTTATAGGGCTCTGATTGGTATCAAGAGATGAACGGTAATGTCTTAGTACCCGCCTGAAATTGTCGTTTTCTGCAAGCAAATTTGCAAGGTTCCTGTCGGCATGACGATCAGGCGTTTACTCCGTACAAATTCAGATGAACTTTTGTTTCACGCTAACAAACATCGAAGCAAACTTACACGGGCGTTGTCTCGCAGTTTGTTGAAATGCTGGCGACATGCCGCCATAGTAATAATAGCAACTCTAGCTGCACAATTATCAGTTCTTACACCCCTAAGGTCAGTGGTGTTCGGTAAACTAGCTTAAGAAACCAATTACGTAACATCAACGTATCAATGAATGTTTGGAGAAGGTTTATTATTAGTCATCATTTTCATGGTTCCGCACGTAACTTATTCAGTTACAGTCGATGGTAGGACCAATTCTGGTTCTTTCAAATGGTGGGACCAATTCTAGTTCTTTGAGATGGTGGGACCAATTCTAGTTCTTTGAGATCGCTTGAAAATTGTTTCCAGAATTTCTTTCGATCGCGCTTGCGAGTATCGACAGCTTGCTGTAGTGCTAGGAGGGCTCAACAATATGTGGATAAGCTAACGTGGGAAATCGCAGGTATCGTGAGCCGTGTGCTTTCGCTTCCACAGCTCGAAAATAATCTATACGGTGCTGCAGAGTGCGACAGCCACCGCAATCACTCCCGTTATCGAATATTGTTTGCCTTAGCCGAACAACAGCAGTTAGTCAAACGTAAACAGAGCCCCCGTGTACAGTGACGGAGTACAAGAATGACCCCAGATAAAATTATCTTGTTATTTTTAGCGCGTCGTGCATCGAGCAGCAGTTGTTGCGTCTCAGAAAGCCGAAGAGGGGCACGCATTGCTCTCTCTCTCTCTCTTGCTGTCAGCCCAAACGGCGCCGTGGAAAAAAAAAATGTTGTCTGTTGCTCCTGTTGCAGTTTAATGATAAAATATCTTCTCGGGTTAGTGCACGGGTCATTTTCATAAGGCTGTCGCTCTTGTTCAAGTAGATGTTGTCAGAGTGCCATAAATATTCAAGTAGGCTCAGGCTCTACACTAAATGTCTTGTATTCGAAAGTTCCCCACCTCAATCCCTTCCTGGTTACACTTCCTTGGGTTACTTGTTATAGAACGCATCTACCACAGTAAACCCTAATTGAATTCCTTTCATCGCTTTTACGTTTATGGACGAGAGGGCCGTCTCTAGTCCAACTTTTTGTGTTTCAGATATGACTCCTTCGAAAACGTACCGTCCTTCCCTGCTATTATACACCATTAGAAATAAGGCTTGTATAGATATATTATTAATATTCTTTGTATATAATTTCAATAACAACGTTATATATACCAGGCTTTGTTGTTATATTCTCTACCCTTCATCTAATAACTCTTTTTGAAGATATTATCAAAGATAATACAATCAGCCCATCATTGCCATGAAAAAATATATGAACTACAACCGAGCTGAAATATGTACCCGATGTATGCTATTGTTAGCTCCAACCCATTGCACCTGCTTTCTTTCTTTTTCTTTTTTTCTCGCATTTTGACCGCAAGGTGTTTGTCAGTTTTCGCTGTACACTTGGAGAGGCGGCACCTTCTCGTTCCTCTCCTTCAGACTGTTTTTCCCCGCTGGGTGGCGTCACTACCTGTAAAATTTCGAATGCGTTGGAACAAACCGACGCTTGTTTACGCAGCACACTATATAGTACACAGAAAATTGGTGTAGATTACAAGTGTCCCTCGTAATCGACACCAACGAGGCTGCAATCTATTTTGTGATTTTTCGTCATTCCATGTCTTTAAATAGAGGACATATTCCTTGAGCCGCCGGGTTTCCGGTTTTATCGAGTACTGGAGTGCATTCAAAGCAATAAATTAAATAATTACGCATATATTAAGAAGATGGCCCTGTTTACCTCTCGGTGAGAACGTGGACCTTTAGCGAGTTTGAGCGGTGCCCACGTCTTTACTTTGCGTTTTATACATGCTTTATGTGGGGGCATCTGTACATATGTATCAGATACACGTTTATTTAAATCAAAACAACTAAAATTTACACGTTCGCATTTTGTTTCGTTTTGTTTCCAGGTGCAGCCACCTGTGGAGCCGTACTAATGACCCAGGTCTGCGTGAACCAGCACTTCATCCGCCGGCGCGGTACGGCAGCCGGCGTCGTGTCTGCCATCTCGGGCCTCAACAGCCTCATCTTCCCTCCACTCTGCGAGTTCTGGATCGCAAACTACGACCTACACTGGACGTTTCTGCTTCTCGGAGCTTGCATCCTGAACTCGATGGCCTTTGGCTTCCTGGTACGCTCGCCGAGTTGGCTCATCGTGAATCCGGTGGACTACTCTAAGCGTCGCAAGAGCATCTTCACGCGCGCTAACGTCGCTAACAAGGGCCTCGCCAGCTGGATCACCCACTTTAGCGAGGACAACAGCGACTCCTCGGACGAGGAAGGGCATCTTGAGGCATCCAGGCACTTGTCCAGTTCCGTGAGATACTTTTTCAGCGAGGGTGGCGGTATCACGACGTCCGAAAGCGAGACCCACATGGAGATGATGCCCGTCATCCATCGCACGAGTCTAGCGCCGGTCAAGTTGCGTCCCGGCGTTTCGGAAGAAGTTCTCTCTCGTAAAGGGGACTCGAACCAAGGCAGCGTCATCGAATGCCAGCGGGAAGATGTTATCTACAAGGATGACAGAGATTACTCTCCCGAAAGACTCGGTCAGGTTCGTCAGGCCCACCAGCTGCTCATTCGTACTCCGGCGCCCCCTGTTATTGACAACAGGCTCACTGTGGTTCCTATGATGTCCATTCCCACCGGGTACACGCTTTGTAAACCCCTCGAGCGAGTTGACTCAACTATAGGGCAGCCGTATTCGAAGCACTTTCAAGTGAAGAACACATCCGGAGAGAACCAAGACTCTGACACAGACGACAACATCAACAAGAAGCAAAAGTTCTGGAAAGCCGTGAAGACATTTCTCACCATTTCTTTCTGGCATCTGACCCTGTCTCAGTTCATGGTTCAGTTTGGGCTGGGAGTGTTCCTCATCACCATTGTGGACTTTGCTAATGATTGCGGAATCGGAGCGCACGACGCCGTGTACTTCATGACGTCTTTCTGCCTCGGTGACATGTTGTCTCGTGTGATCACTGGTCTCATAGCTGACAGGGGATCGATTCATCTGGAGTTCCTTGTGGCTCTAGCCTATGTGGTCCAGGGAATATCGTACGAGTGCATGTGCTACATGAAGAGCTACTTCAACCTGCTCATCCTTACTCTGGGCATTGGAGTCAGCCATGGTACCAGGATCTTTCTGCTGCCAATATTTCTCACAAGAAGTTTTGGATTGCGAGGACTCTCAGTGAACCTCAGCGTGTCCACTTGCATCTGTGGCGTATTGACGCTGATACGGCCCTTCGTAATCGGTAAGTATAAGCCTTTTTTTAACTAAGCTTTTGCCAATTACTTTAATAATTGGCTACTCTTGGTCAACGTGTGCTAGCAGCTCCAGTCCTCAGCGGTTTTCTTTTCTTGTAAGATATTCGCTACACATTTTGACGCTCATTTCGAATTGTACAAAATTATTTATATTGCAACTCATTACGCAGATTTTAGTTAATTTTTTGAATAAATTATTTTAAGTGACGTAAACATTCTTGAACGAGCATAGTTTATTACGCCACATTTCCAATAGCGTAAGTACGACATTAGTAATAGAAACACGACTGTAATAATTTTACATTTCTATTTGGAGACAAATTGGCCTTCACAAAACAAGCGTCAGATAGATGTCTAGATTTCTTCCATCCAGATAAATAATAAAAGATTCGCA
Source organism: Ixodes ricinus (assembly GCA_037355805.1). NCBI lineage: Eukaryota > Metazoa > Arthropoda > Arachnida > Ixodida > Ixodidae > Ixodes > Ixodes ricinus. The sequence goes on along the minus strand of JAZHYW010053288.1, from coordinate 16,413 downwards.
TAAATTTGGTCGACGGCGATTCGTATACAATAATACATTTAACGCGAAGTTCTACGGGGAAGTAAAATATACTAGGAAGGGTAACAGAAGGGGTACGTTTGATGAAGGACAACTAATAGAACAAGTAAAACGTGAGATCCAAATGCGCCTTGACCTCAACAGAAACTGCGGCTGTTTCCAATTTCGCATTTTGTTTAAATTTTGGGTCTAGGAGTTATAGACATTTTATATAGTACTGGCACCTCCCTTGTCTCTGATAGGACAAGTACATGCGTTTTAAGCGTACCTGCATGTTCGTCATCAAACAAAGTTAATTGCTCGACTTAAAAAAAAGAGAATTAAGTAGTATGCGTCCAAGCTTCTCCAACGTCTTGTTTAAGGTTGCACTGAACGAAAGACTCCACATGCATAATATCTACTATCATAGCAAAGTATTAATAATATAATTGAAGCAAGCACCAAAGCAGTTTAATTGACGTTGCAGTTAATTGTCTCCGTGACTCTAACTGGTGTACGCATCGCATACTAAAATCGTGTATCTGACCACTTGACGGAGCTTGTGCTACACAAATACTGCGGTGCACAAATATTAACAGATGCATACGGTAGTTGTTTTACCCAAGAGTGCCGTCGCTTGATTTGTTTATCTTGTGCATAGGATTTTCAAATAAGTGTGTTCTGTCTCCCAGGATCGGTGATCCGAGTGTAAAGTTCCGTCATTTTACTTTCAGGTTACTTCAGGGACCACCAAGGGGCATACAAAGGCCTCTACCACCTGATATGCATTGCCAACATGACTTTGGCAGTCACGTGGTTTATCAAGATGCTGCTTATTCGGAAGAGGGACAGAGTTCAGCTTCAAGGAATTTAGTTGTCTAAGCACTCAAGACTAAGTCGTGGTCGTAAACGTTCACGGTCCCTTGCTGGTTTCACCGCACATCCTTGGACCGTTCGCGAGTGATGTTTGGAGGGAAAATATCACAGGTGTCTGAATCTAGTCCCCGAAATAACGATGCGCAAAACAGTAACGGATGCAGCTGACTTCCACATTTATTATGCGATGTGAAATCCCGCTTCCGATACTTGAGATATGCAACAGCTGCGAACATGTAGATACCTCAGTGTTCAATATCGGTTTAATTTATGAATAACTTGTGATTACATGTAGGACAAATGCACAACGTAAATGAAGAAAACGGCTACGTTTTTCAAATGCTTTTTCTTTCGTTCTCCTTAATTTTCATTTCATAGAACAATTATTTTATTGGGCTATATGGAAGCGCTTAACTCTTTAAGCTACGTTACTTAAATTACTAGCCAGTACATTGTCGCAGAAGAATACTGGAATAGGCTTCCAATATATTCGCCTTCTCCAGTTACTTCATGGCTGGGATGAGAACACATGTGTATATTTATGTGCTCGTTGCTTTACTTGCACTTGTTCGCTGAAACGGTTCCTGAGTGCGCGTCTATTTTTGAACACATTTTGCTTTTTATTTGGCAGTTCGTTGGTGAGTACCTGCGTAGAATACAAATCGCCACTAAAGGATGTTTTTTTCTTATAAGCATACACGACATTTGTGCAAATGTGTGTACAAGAGTCGTAACTTTTCTAAGTAACATAATTTTCAATATTTGACATTATTTACGTGATGCAGAGTTCGTAAGAACAGTGGGAAAAATACAATACATACCAAAGAAGCAAGTTAGCTTTATGCAAAACAGTGACATTTGTCGCTTTCGGCATCAGAGAGAGATGCTTATTTTTTTGTTTAATATCTTATGGTAAATATTTTGACCGTGGTCATTGTTTAGTGAGCCGGCCATTTTAAATGTGGTAGATCCAGACTCGACGGCTCAGATGCAAAGAGGTCAGAGAATGCAGAGATACTTTTTACACATCTCTTGCTCTAGGGTAAGTTATTTATTAGATACTGCTCGAGGCTCTCTCTTGTATCTATTTATGTGGGTTCGCACTGCACCTAGATAGAGAAGGTCAAGGGTTAGAGTTAAGTCTTCTAAACTCCATGTGGACATCCAGTCGACTCAAAGTTTATGGGACGGTGATCTACGTGCTTTTCTAGTGCCCTGTATAAGGGTATTGTAAAAATAATGTTTCTTAACTTATTTCGTGTTTTTTTTCCAAACTTGTAAGCTTTCACTGTCGTCTCTTTCCTTGAATAAAGCTTTATTTTAAACAAAGCGTGATATTTACTGCTCTCCTAGATCAAAAATACTTTGACGCTGAGGGAAATGATTTCACTTAAGCAGTCAGGTGCCCCATATTTCTGCCAAATCGCAACTAAAGTTGTGAGAAAACGTAGAGCTACCTAAGTTTACATTTTACAAGAAAACTCCATAGACAGCACCGCTGGCATGCCTATGCAAATGGAGGTGTTATTTTGTGTTTCGGGTCGGTAGTGTCTCGCCTTTCTCTTCGAGATAATCGTCGAAATGCAATCAGACGTGGTGAAAAATACCTTAAAAAGACCGATCCATAAAAGAAAATTGCCTCAGAACGATTTGCATTCATCGCACGTACTGATGAAGCTTACCTTTTACATACGGAAACGTGACGCGAGGCAGTGGCCTCGCGGCGTCGAAGCAACTGCCTCGCGGCGTGTTCCCACGTCATTGTAACGTACTGGCGTCCCTACGTCACTCTGACGTAACCTCGCGGCGCCGCATCGCTCGGATCTCGGGTCCTAATCTGGACACTAGGCGAAAAAGTTGGCGAGGAATCCTACAGCCGTGATTGGCCGGCGCCGCGCTTCACCTTGGCGCCGTCTAATCACGGCGGGCGACTTCCTCGCCGACTTTTTCGCCAAGTGTCCTGATCAGAGCCCCTGGTCGGTCCATAAAACGTCGCGCGGTACGTCCGCCATGAGAAAGCGCCTCTTTTGCACGCAGGTGCGGGGCAGTCGCGCGATAGCAGAGATCACGTGACGTCCTACGTAGCCCTCTCCCTAGTTTTTGTTCTTATTTTGATCGTGGTCATCCTCCCAAAGCCACCTAGACGGGAAGGACGGGTGGCTCCCGCGATCATCTCTGCACACGTTATCGCCACTCGGCCTACGTTGTACAGGGTGTCCCCCAAAAAATTTGACAAGGTGTTTTTTTCAGCGCACAAATAAACTATGCATCGCCGAACGCTGATTCTCCACCTAAATGTAGTGCTAGAGATCCGAACCAGATGCCAAACTAAATGATTTCTGAAATTTTCATGGGAAAATGGGCGGCCGACCGAACTCTGAATACATGGAGCTTTATGGAGCCAGTTACCGAAAACGGGCGAAAATGTGCCCCATTTTTCCATTGAAAGTTTCTGAACACTGCATAACTTTGGAAATGGAATAAGATAACAGATAGTGCTGAAACTTTGGCATCTCGTTCAGACCTCTAGCGCTACTTTTTGGTGGAGAATGGGCATTCAGCGGCGTGTAGTTAATTTTTGCGATGTAAAAAACCTTGTAAATTTATTGGGGGGACAACCTGTAGATGACGATCCTGCTCAGCAGAATGAGCCGGCCTGCCTCGGCGTGCTTCGGCGTGTCCAGAGCAAGCCCTCCAGACACGATTGGTCTTGCCTCGTTTTATTTTTTTCTTCCGTTCGCGTTGTCTGAGACGTTCAACAACTTGTGAGTGTTCTGGTTGTTGTATTCGACGACGTAGTGCCCTTTCAGTCACGCCTGGCAAATGCTATGTGCCTCGCTGTTTTTAGTAACTACAAAAAGGGGCCCATAGTGCACGTGTTCGATTTTCCTAACAATGAAGCGCTCTGCAATGCTTGGATAATATTCCTTCCTCGAGAATATCTTTGTTTACCAGTGGACGAAGCTAAATAATCCCGATTTTCTGTTGTATATCTTGTATTCGTAGTGGTATTAGGGAATTCTATAGTAGATCGTTCTCATTACGTTCCATTAGGATACCAGATAAGAAGTGGTTTTAGAAGATCGTTCCAATATCTCCGATAACGATACCCAATACATCTCGCCATACATCATATCGTTATCGGGATGGTAATCGGAGATATCTGAATGAACTATTAAAACTCTCTATCTATACCAGGGGTGCACAACTAAAAAATTTGGCGGGCCAAGATTACGTATATTGAAAGCTGTGCGGGCCGCACCAAGTGTGACGTGTTGTATATTTTGACTGCGGTCAGGCTTCTGATATCAGGTGTCATCGCACTCGTTGCCGTCTTTAGCACATCACGCAATGCCATGTCCGTCGTGGCAGATCGAAGGCGGTTCTTGTTGAGAGTCATCAGTGAGAAGTTCTGCTCACAAACATATGTGCTCCCGAAAAGTGACGACAGTTTCAAACGCGTGGTCCACCAGGTTTCCGTACTTGTTCTTGTCCAGGTTTTGTAGAACTCATGCATGCTGAGATTCGCGATGCATAGTCTTCCGCGCTGGTAGACACTGGAGGTCGATGAGCTCCAGTTGCATCGTCGGATTGGAGTCCTCCGATCCGACGATGCAACCCTAACTATCCCAACAGGAAGAGATATGGTTGACAGCCTCCGTGGTGAAAGAGGGAAGGGGATCTGTTGAGATAAAGCAAGAAGTTTTCGCGTTACGTGTACAGACATGCTGAGAGAGAACCACACCATGGATAGGAACGGCTGTACAGGCTGTTTTACTGTTGTCAGAGGGATTAGTGGAGAGGGAAAATTTTAACTGAGAAATCTTAGTTCCTTCACCGAAGACTGGGAAAAGTAGGTCATAGGGTTTTATCGCTGCTTGCCAAGCGGAGCGGGCGCTCGGTGGATTGAATGCATGGCATAGTAAGTAACTTTCTGCCCTGAGCCGGGCCGCGGGCCGCTAAAAAAGTGCGCGCGGGCCGCATGCGGCCCGCGGGCCGTATGTTGTGCACCCCTGATCTATACGATACATGAGCAAAGGCGTCGGCGGCGTATCGGGTATTGTTATCGGAGATACCGAAACGATCTGCTAAAACTCCCTATTGCGCGGTTTGAACAGAATAGTGATACAAGGACTGTGTGAATACGCGATAATTCTGAAGTGTAGCATTCAATGGCGAGTCGCTATTATGTATACCAAGGGCCTTTATTTTTGTAAGTGCGTGGATGAGAAATGGGAGGAAATAAAAAAAACAAGGTAACACGCCGTGCCCCAGCTATACTTGTTTCAGTTGGTCCAGACGCAGCCGATGCAACAAGCACGAGCGTGTGTCCTGAACAGTGCCTGTATTGCACGAGCGCGCGTTGGCAGGGACGCTGGAAGCCCGGAGCTCGCGCTTGTGCATCGGCTGCGTCTGACCCAAGCTGAAACGGAGTATGGAATGTAGTGGTTACCGAAAAGCGGCGGTGAATAAGCTAAAGTGCGAGAACTAGAAAAATGCCCGCACAACAGACCAAGCAATCGCAGCATCTTCTGGCCATCACTACTACCTCCTCGTCGAAGACATCTTCAGATGAGGCCTCCTGGACCCAGCAACGACTGCAGTTAATGCCGTCGCACACAAATACGCTGTTATTGAGCAAACTTCGAAGCAGGTAGACTTGACGATGAGTATGCCAACACCACCTGGTCACGGACCTCACACTGGACTAGCTGATCGACGAGGATTTCTCTGACTTTGATGTGTGTGAACAAGGACACACGAGAGAGGTCATGTTGGAGCATGTGTTGTGATGTTTGTTGTATAAACTTTCGACTCAAAAATGTTTTTGCCACGGACTCAACGATAAAGTTGCAAGAAAAAATAAATAAATCAAAAGAAGATTAGCAAGCAAAACAAAAAATTATGCGAGTATCCTAGCATGTGCAGTGACCAGCATTATGTTCGAGATTTATAACGTCCCGAGTCGATGAACAAATTTGTGCCGAAAAACTCGAGTAATTCCTAACCTAGAGGGCTGCTTCGCGGCGCGCTTGGCCTTCGCCTATGCCGAATAGTGTTACTCGCGGAGCCTCCCGGTCTTCCTCCTCTAGGTGGCGTTGGTCTTTCACCCCGGTGTTTCTATCCAAGTCTCTTGTTGTTTTCTTGCCCGCTGAATTGTCTATTTTATTGTTCTTGTTTTTAGTCTTTTTTAGCCATTAGTTCAACCACTAGATGGCGGCACTCATCCATGTGGCCAGAAAACAAGCTCGTGGCAGTGATGTTCTTCCTCAGCTCTTAATTTCCTCCTTTCTGCTGCTCGCCCGTGCACGTTCAGCGCTCAGCGCGTGCTCCCGCTGACACAAATGCCAGCAAACGTGCCAGTGGTGCTAGCAGTGCCCAGTTCGCACAGAAGCGGAGCCCTAGTTAGCTCATCGACCCAATCGAGAGTGCCTAGCCGGCAAAATTCCGCGCTGCAGGGTTGGCAAAGCGATTTCGTTAGAAGCTCACAAGCAAGGAGCTATCGTTTTAACTATTCAAGAATTAAAAACATAGTTAATCAATCAGTGAAGAATGTTATCAAACGTTAAAGAACATATATAAGACATGCCTTGTCAGCATTTCGTGAATGAAAGAGCTTTTGCACGACATAAACGTTTAAATTCATTTTCGCTGTAAGTCAGAGCGCAGCCCACATAACAGGTCAATGAGGTCAATCAAGCAGAGCCAAGAAAACACTATGTCACGGAGCTCAACGTCTTATAGCGCGTTTGTTGTCACCGGTCAAAGCAATCAAGGGCAAACCATGCACCATGGCCTTGCGCTTTTAGTATGCGTGTTTGTGCATTTTGATCTATGATAAAACAAGCAATAGCAGACTTTTTTCTCAAGACGGGTGTTCAGAAGGGCGCTCTATATAACTCATCATTTGGATGGTAGTTTGATTAAACTTGATTACCAATTATCTGACCTTATAAATAACCACCTCAATATTGTTGAAATAGTACGCCGAGGTCGAAGATTCTGCATGTTCAAGAAAAGAATAAAAGTCTATTTTTTAGCCCCGGTAACCTAAACTTAAAGTTTGTTAGGCGAGTGGGTAGCAGATTTCTAAGTGCTTTTTATAGTGCTTTTGATATTTTTTCATTATTAATTGTCTATTGATAATTTGATGTTGAAAAAAAATAAACCAGCGTCTTACATGTATCTTTATATACATATATTTTCTGTTTGAATGCCACAGAAATCGAGAATATTACAGTAACGCTGGCACTGTATGTTAATGAATGTGATCTCAATGATGTCTATGTGAATTATTTGTATTTGAAACTTTTGATGACGTTGATATTAATTATTGTGACTACGATGCTTAGCTAATGTCAATTTGATTATTTTATGTATAATTGCTTTTTATGCTGACACTAGTCCTGTACACCGTTGAATGCGGTAAAAAGGGGCTGATGGCCTGGTCAGAAGACTTTTTAATGCGAAAAGATTATTTGCCCCACTACGCGAAAATCCGGCGTCGGCGTCCGCGGCATGACCGAGAGCGATGGTACCAAAAATGGGCAGACGGCGCAAAGAGTAAAAACACGTTAGAAATGCTCAGATTGACGTCACAATTTTCACAAAGGTTCCTATAAACAAAGTAAATGAATGGCTTTGGAAAGAAACTTTGACATTCGTACATTTCGGTCTGGATGGGAATCGAACCCGGGCCTCCCGGTGCGCGAGACGGGCACGCTTCGCCGACTCCACGGCGTCTCCACGGTCCTGGCTGACTAAGGTGGGCCTAGTGCGTGCGTCATTGCACACCGTACACGTCACGTCGCAACCATCTGACTGAGGTGATTCAGCATCTGGCTGAATACAAGGTGGTGCTGAACATTGTAACTGGTAGAAAACGCCGACTTGTTATGTTGATTTACATGATCCGCTTCTGCTTGAAATGATCAGTTTCGACATCAAGCACCGCAGTTTCCGTCTACAATTATTTTGCAGCACAAGGGACCTCGCAACTGAACATAGCGAGCAGAATCTCATTCGCAATCTTTAGGCCATTCACAAAAGCTTGCGATGGTAGCGGGAACCAGGTGGAGCTTGAGCGGCCGACCGCTCTGCAGAACCCGGCCACCCTCTCCACCGGCGGCCGGGCCGCTGAGTCATGGAGAGAGATTCTCTGTGGGGTGGCGTTCCTTGAAACTATGGCGCGCGCCAGCCAGTAGGAATGCATTCATCAAATCGCTGTTAGAGACTACAGGCTTCGCTCCATAGGACAGAGAAATTCAGGTGCCGTTTGGCGCCGCTTCAAAAGCTGATAACGCCGGTTGGCTCAAAGAAACAGTTAATGCTTTCGCATTAAAGAAGAAAAAAACGGCAGGCCAAAGCATTTACGTTACCTAGCCACTCCTTCCAGAAGGTATGTGCGGATAGCGAACCTGCGGCTTCCGCAGAATGACACTCTTTCTATATATTGCAAATAAATGTATAGTTTGACTAATAAACTTGATGAACGTCATTGAAAACAACCGTATAAGTGAATATTCGAAGGATTTAAAGCGCGTGGTGCACTAAAGTTACCACTCAAATAACGTGCGCAAGGTGGGTGGTTCGGAAACGCCCAAGAAACAAAACAAAACCGTGCGAGCGTGTCGAATTGGGACGCATTTTTGTGACGAAGTGACGAGGCGCCGGAGTGCTTCTCGCGCCAGCTTCTCGTGCAAGCCGCTCCCATAATCTGCTCATGATCGTGATCACGATCGAAGCAGGTGGACATCCGTTTATTTTAGCTAATGCTATGTTCACACTACTAAAGCCGCTCAATCTGTCTACGTTTGTCTTGCAAGTAGCGTCAAATGCGCCATGTGCACAAGGCCTGTGTCTGGTGTGTTTCCACCACAATGATTGGCGGTACTTGACCAAAAAAATAAAAACGCCTTTATCAAGGGGATTTACATCTGCCTAAAGCCCCTGGATGTGTCTGCGTTTGTTTTCCAAGTAGCGTAAAATACACCAGAGCGCGAGGCCCGTGTCTCGAGAGATCCTTGGAAGCAAATGGAGGCGCAGCACTGAAATGAGCGGCCCTTCCTTGGAAACGAATGGTGGCGGAGCACCCTTCCGTGGCACGTGTCTTGCGCGGTGGCCAGAGACATGAAGCCCCTCGATGTGTTTGCGTTTGTTTTGCAAGTAGCGTCAAATGCGCCAGTGCACAAGGCCCGTGTCTGGTGTGTTTCCACCACAATGATTTGGCGGTACTTGACCAAAAAAATAAAAACGCCTTTATCAAGGGGATTTACATCTGCCTAAAGCCCCTGGATGTGTCTGCGTTTGTTTTCCAAGTAGCGTAAAATACACCAGAGCGCGAGGCCCGTGTCTCGAGAGATCCTTGGAAGCAAATGGAGGCGCAGCACTGAAATGAGCGGCCCTTCCTTGGAAACGAATGGTGGCGGAGCACCCTTCCGTGGCACGTGTCTTGCGCGGTGGCCAGAGACATGAAGCCCCTCGATGTGTTTGCGTTTGTTTTGCAAGTAGCGTCAAATGCGCCAGTGCACAAGGCCCGTGTCTGGTGTGTTTCCACCACAATGATTTGGCGGAACTTGACCAAAAAAATAAAAACGCCTTTATCAAGGGGATTTACATCTGCCTAAAGCCCCTGGATGTGTCTGCGTTTGTTTTCCAAGTAGCGTAAAATACACCAGAGCGCGAGGCCCGTGTCTCGAGAGATCCTTGGAAGCAAATGGAGGCGCAGCACTGAAATGAGCGGCCCTTCCTTGGAAACGAATGGTGGCGGAGCACCCTTCCGTGGCACGTGTCTTGCGCGGTGGCCAGAGACATGAAGCCCCTCGATGTGTTTGCGTTTGTTTTGCAAGTAGCGTCAAATGCGCCAGTGCACAAGGCCCGTGTCTGGTGTGTTTCCACCACAATGATTGGCGGTACTTGACCAAAAAAATAAAAACGCCTTTATCAAGGGGATTTACATCTGCCTAAAGCCCCTGGATGTGTCTGCGTTTGTTTTCCAAGTAGCGTAAAATACACCAGAGCGCGAGGCCCGTGTCTCGAGAGATCCTTGGAAGCAAATGGAGGCGCAGCACTGAAATGAGCGGCCCTTCCTTGGAAACGAATGGTGGCGGAGCACCCTTCCGTGGCACGTGTCTTGCGCGGTGGCCAGAGACATGAAGCCCCTCGATGTGTTTGCGTTTGTTTTGCAAGTAGCGTCAAATGCGCCAGTGCACAAGGCCCGTGTCTGGTGTGTTTCCACCACAATGATTGGCGGTACTTGACCAAAAAAAATAAAAACGCCTTTATCAAGGGGATTTACATCTGCCTAAAGCCCCTGGATGTGTCTGCGTTTGTTTTCCAAGTAGCGTAAAATACACCAGAGCGCGAGGCCCGTGTCTCGAGAGATCCTTGGAAGCAAATGGAGGCGCAGCACTGAAATGAGCGGCCCTTCCTTGGAAACGAATGGTGGCGGAGCACCCTTCCGTGGCACGTGTCTTGCGCGGTGGCCAGAGACATAAAGCCCCTCGATGTGTTTGCGTTTGTTTTGCAAGTAGCGTCAAATGCGCCAGTGCACAAGGCCCGTGTCTGGTGTGTTTCCACCACAATGATTGGCGGTACTTGACCAAAAAAAATAAAAACGCCTTTATCAAGGGGATTTACATCTGCCTAAAGCCCCTGGATGTGTCTGCGTTTGTTTTCCAAGTAGCGTAAAATACACCAGAGCGCGAGGCCCGTGTCTCGAGAGATCCTTGGAAGCAAATGGAGGCGCAGCACTGAAATGAGCGGCCCTTCCTTGGAAACGAATGGTGGCGGAGCACCCTTCCGTGGCACGTGTCTTGCGCGGTGGCCAGAGACATAAAGCCCCTCGATGTGTTTGCGTTTGTTTTGCAAGTAGCGTCAAATGCGCCAGTGCACAAGGCCCGTGTCTGGTGTGTTTCCACCACAATGATTTGGCGGTACTTGACCAAAAAAATAAAAACGCCTTTATCAAGGGGATTTACATCTGCCTAAAGCCCCTGGATGTGTCTGCGTTTGTTTTCCAAGTAGCGTAAAATACACCAGAGCGCGAGGCCCGTGTCTCGAGAGATCCTTGGAAGCAAATGGAGGCGCAGCACTGAAATGAGCGGCCCTTCCTTGGAAACGAATGGTGGCGGAGCACCCTTCCGTGGCACGTGTCTTGCGCGGTGGCCAGAGACATGAAGCCCCTCGATGTGTTTGCGTTTGTTTTGCAAGTAGCGTCAAATGCGCCAGTGCACAAGGCCCGTGTCTGGTGTGTTTCCACCACAATGATTTGGCGGTACTTGACCAAAAAAATAAAAACGCCTTTATCAAGGGGATTTACATCTGCCTAAAGCCCCTGGATGTGTCTGCGTTTGTTTTCCAAGTAGCGTAAAATACACCAGAGCGCGAGGCCCGTGTCTCGAGAGATCCTTGGAAGCAAATGGAGGCGCAGCACTGAAATGAGCGGCCCTTCCTTGGAAACGAATGGTGGCGGAGCACCCTTCCGTGGCACGTGTCTTGCGCGGTGGCCAGAGACATGAAGCCCCTCGATGTGTTTGCGTTTGTTTTGCAAGTAGCGTCAAATGCGCCAGTGCACAAGGCCCGTGTCTGGTGTGTTTCCACCACAATTATTTGGCGGAACTTGACCAAAAAAAATAAAAACGCCTTTATCAAGGGATTTACATCTGCCTAAAGCCCCTGGATGTGTCTGCGTTTGTTTTCCAAGTAGCGTAAAATACACCAGAGCGCGAGGCCCGTGTCTCGAGAGATCCTTGGAAGCAAATGGAGGCGCAGCACTGAAATGAGCGGCCCTTCCTTGGAAACGAATGGTGGCGGAGCACCCTTCCGTGGCACGTGTCTTGCGCGGTGGCCAGAGACATGAAGCCCCTCGATGTGTTTGCGTTTGTTTTGCAAGTAGCGTCAAATGCGCCAGTGCACAAGGCCCGTGTCTGGTGTGTTTCCACCACAATGATTTGGCGGAACTTGACCAAAGAATAAAAACGCCTTTATCAAGGGGATTTACATCTGCCTAAAGCCCCTGGATGTGTCTGCGTTTGTTTTCCAAGTAGCGTAAAATACACCAGAGCGCGAGGCCCGTGTCTCGAGAGATCCTTGGAAGCAAATGGAGGCGCAGCACTGAAATGAGCAGCCCTTCCTTGGAAACGAATGGTGGCGGAGCACCCTTCCGTGGCACGTGTCTTGCGCGGTGGCCAGAGACATGAAGCCCCTCGATGTGTTTGCGTTTGTTTTGCAAGTAGCGTCAAATGCGCCAGTGCACAAGGCCCGTGTCTGGTGTGTTTCCACCACAATTATTTGGCGGAACTTGACCAAAAAAATAAAAACGCCTTTATCAAGGGGATTTACATCTGCCTAAAGCCCCTGGATGTGTCTGCGTTTGTTTTCCAAGTAGCGTAAAATACACCAGAGCGCGAGGCCCGTGTCTCGAGAGATCCTTGGAAGCAAATGGAGGCGCAGCACTGAAATGAGCGGCCCTTCCTTGGAAACGAATGGTGGCGGAGCACCCTTCCGTGGCACGTGTCTTGCGCGGTGGCCAGAGACATGAAGCCCCTCGATGTGTTTGCGTTTGTTTTGCAAGTAGCGTCAAATGCGCCAGTGCACAAGGCCCGTGTCTGGTGTGTTTCCACCACAATTATTTGGCGGAACTTGACCAAAAAAATAAAAACGCCTTTATCAAGGGGATTTACATCTGCCTAAAGCCCCTGGATGTGTTTGCGTTTGTTTTCCAAGTAGCGTAAAATACACCAGAGCGCGAGGCCCGTGTCTCGAGAGATCCTTGGAAGCAAATGGAGGCGCAGCACTGAAATGAGCGGCCCTTCCTTGGAAACGAATGGTGGCGGAGCACCCTTCCGTGGCACGTGTCTTGCGCGGTGGCCAGAGACATGAAGCCCCTCGATGTGTTTGCGTTTGTTTTGCAAGTAGCGTCAAATGCGCCAGTGCACAAGGCCCGTGTCTGGTGTGTTTCCACCACAATTATTTGGCGGAACTTGACCAAAAAAATAAAAACGCCTTTATCAAGGGGATTTACATCTGCCTAAAGCCCCTGGATGTGTCTGCGTTTGTTTTCCAAGTAGCGTAAAATACACCAGAGCGCGAGGCCCGTGTCTCGAGAGATCCTTGGAAGCAAATGGAGGCGCAGCACTGAAATGAGCGGCCCTTCCTTGGAAACGAATGGTGGCGGAGCACCCTTCCGTGGCACGTGTCTTGCGCGGTGGCCAGAGACATGAAGCCCTCGATGTGTTTGCGTTTGTTTTGCAAGTAGCGTCAAATGCGCCAGTGCACAAGGCCCGTGTCTGGTGTGTTTCCACCACAATTATTTGGCGGAACTTGACCAAAAAAATAAAAACGCCTTTATCAAGGGGATTTACATCTGCCTAAAGCCCCTGGATGTGTCTGCGTTTGTTTTCCAAGTAGCGTATAATACACCAGAGCGCGAGGCCCGTGTCTCGAGAGATCCTTGGAAGCAAATGGAGGCGCAGCACTGAAATGAGCGGCCCTTCCTTGGAAACGAATGGTGGCGGAGCACCCTTCCGTGGCACGTGTCTTGCGCGGTGGCCAGAGACATGAAGCCCCTCGATGTGTTTGCGTTTGTTTTGCAAGTAGCGTCAAATGCGCCAGTGCACAAGGCCCGTGTCTGGTGTGTTTCCACCACAATTATTTGGCGGAACTTGACCAAAAAAATAAAACGCCTTTATCAAGGGGATTTACATCTGCCTAAAGCCCCTGGATGTGTCTGCGTTTGTTTTCCAAGTAGCGTAAAATACACCAGAGCGCGAGGCCCGTGTCTCGAGAGATCCTTGGAAGCAAATGGAGGCGCAGCACTGAAATGAGCGGCCCTTCCTTGGAAACGAATGGTGGCGGAGCACCCTTCCGTGGCACGTGTCTTGCGCGGTGGCCAGAGACATAAAGCCCCTCGATGTGTTTGCGTTTGTTTTGCAAGTAGCGTCAAATGCGCCAGTGCACAAGGCCCGTGTCTGGTGTGTTTCCACCACAATGACTTGGCGGAACTTGACCAAAAAAATAAAACGCCTTTATCAAGGGGATTTACATCTGCCTAAAGCCCCTGGATGTGTCTGCGTTTGTTTTCCAAGTAGACGTAAAATACACCAGAGCGCGAGGCCCGTGTCTCGAGAGATCCTTGGAAGCAAAATGGAGGCGCAGCACTGAAATGAGCGGTCCCTTCCTTGGAGACGAATGGTGGCGGAGCACCCTTCCGTGGCACGTGTCTTGCGCGGTGCAAGAGACATAAAGCCCTCGATGTGTTTGCGTTTGTTTTGCCAGTAGCGTCAAATGCGCCAGTGCACAAGGCCCGTGTCTGGTGTGTTTCCACAATGATTGGCGGGACTTGACCGAAAAATCAAAACGCCTTTATCAAGAGATTTACATCTGCCTAAAGCCCCTGGATGTGTCTGCGTTTGTTCTTCAAGTAGCGTAAAATACACCAGAGCGCAAGGCCCGTGTCTCGAGAGATCCTTGGAAGCAAATGGAGGCGCAGCACTGAAATGAGCGGCCCTTCCTTGGAAACGAATGGTGGCGACACCCTTCCGTGGCACGTGTCTCTGCGCGGTGGCCAGAGACATGAAGCCCCTCGATGTGTTTGCGTTTGTTTTGCAAGTAGCGTCAAATGCGCCAGTGCATCAAGGCCCGTGTCTGGTGTGTTTCCACCACAATGATTGGCGGAACTTGACCAAAAAAAATAAAAACGCCTTTATCAAGGGGATTTACATCTGCCTAGAGCCCCTGGATGTGTCTGCGTTTGTTTTCCAAGTAGCGTATAATGCACCAGAGCGCGAGGCCCGTGTCTCGGAGAGATCCCTGGAAGCAAATGGAGGCGCAGCGCTGAAATGAGCGGCCCTTCGGCTTGGAAGCGATATGTTGGCGGAGCACCCTTCCGTGGCACGTGTCTTTGCAAGTGGTGGCCAGAGACATGAAGCCCCTCGATGTGTTTGCGTTTGTTTGCAGAGTAGCGTCAAATGCGCCAGTACACAGGCCCGTGTCTGGTGTGTTTCCACCACGAATTATTTGGCGGAACTTGACTTAAAAAAATAAAAACGCCTTTATCAAGGGGATTTACATCTGCCTAAAGCCCCTGGATGTGTCTGCGTTTGTTTTCCAGTGGCGTAAATACACCAGAGCGCGAGGCCCGTGTCTCGAGGAGATCCGCTTGAAGCAAATGGAGCTGCAGCACTGAAATGAGCGGCCCTTCGCCGTGATGGCGGACGGCTGGCGGAGCCACCCATTCCGTGGCACGCGTCGCACGCGTTGGCCAGAGACATGAAGCCCCTCGATGTGTCTGCGTTTGTTTTGCAAGTAGCGTCAATGCGCCAGTGCACAAGGCCCGTGTCTGGTGTGTTTCCACCATGGTGTATGGCGGAACTTGACAAAAAAATAAAAACGCCTTTATCAAGGGGATTTACATCTGCCTAAAGCCCCTGGATGTGTCTGCGTTTGTTTTCCAAGTAGCGTAAAATGCACCAGAGCGCGAGCCCGTGTTCGAGAGACCTTGGAAGCAAATGGAGGCGCAGCACTGAAATGAGCGGCCCTTCCTTGAAACGAATGAGTGGCGGAGCTCCCCTTCCGTGGCACGTGTCTTGCGCGGTGGCCCGGGGCATGAAGCCCCTCGATGTGTTTTGCGTTTGTATTTGCAAGTAAGCGTCCGATGCGCCAGTGCACGAGGCCCGTGCTCTTCGGTGTGTTTCCCGCAATTATTTGCCCGAACTTGACCGATAAAAATAAAAACGCCTTTGTCAAGGGGATTTACATCTGCACTGGCCCCTGGATGTGTCTGCGTTTGTTTTCCAAGTAGCGTATAATACACCAGGCGCGAGGCCCGCGTCTCGAGAGGTCAGCGGAAGCCAATCCAGCGCTTTAGCACTGAAATGCGGCGGCCTTCCTTGGAGACGAATGGTGGCGGAGCACCCTTCCGTGGCACGTGTCTTGCGCGGTGGCCAGAGACACGAAGCCCCTCGATGTGTTTGCGTTTGCTTTGCAAGCCAGCGTCAAATGCGCGCCAGTGTTCCAGGCCCGTGTCTGGTGTGTTTCCACCACAGTTGTTTGGCGGAACTTGACCGAAAAAATAAAAACGCCTTTATCGGGGATTTACATCTGCCTAAAGCCCCTGGATGTGTCTGCGTTTGGCATTCCGAAGTAGCCTGCCATACCAGAGCGCGAGGCCCCTGTCTCGGAGATCGCCGGCAAACGGAGGCGCAGCACTGAAATGAGCGGCCCTTCCTTTGGAAACGAATGGTGGCGGAGCACCCTTCCGTGGCACGTGTCTTGCGCGGTGGCCATTGAGACCTGCAGCTCCCTCGATGCTGTTTGCGTTTGTTTTGCAAGTAGCGTCAAACGCCGCCCGTTGCACGGACCGTAGTCTCGAGCGGCCCTTGGAAGCAAATGTGCGCAGGCTACGGCAATGAGCGCGCCCTCGTACCCTTTTATGGGAAGATGTAGACTCTGTTAACAGAGCGGGCGCGTGGCTTCATTTATGGTTTCGTTTGCGCGAGAACATGTGCAAAGTTCAAAGTTTACGGGAGATTCGTGGTT